>VXBP01008047.1:466527-597394 GCA_013400115.1 Rhinopomastus cyanomelas
TTCAGCTGTCCTACTTAAAGTGAACCCAGCGCCGGCATCGCAGAGCCGTGTTCCACAAAAGCAGATTAGCCCCGTGTTTCCATGTTCCTTGGAATACTACCTGTTGTAGATGGAAACAGGGGGGCTGTTATACTCCCCTTGTTATAGGGGGGGGCTTCCTTTTCCTCCCAGGAGAAGGTACCGCTCCGTAGATACTCAGTCAAGAGCAAAGGTGTGTGTTGGAAATACATCAGGGTAAAGCCATCCATCTCAGCGACACGAGGACAAGGAAACACAGCGGGTGTCTGGGCTTCTTTCTCCTTCTTTGCTGTTATTGTTTCTCCTCTAGAAGCAGGGTCTAATAGCTGTGTAATCGTTTCCTTTCCTTCCAATTTTCCAGTAGGTTTTGCAGGTCTGTCAGTTTTGTGGGGAAAAAAACACTCAACCAAACCACAGGCAAAATTCATTTGGCCCCCCAACCTGACAAACTGCCCCCCAGGCAAAAAACCTCACCACTACAGCCTGGCATGAACCCTAAATTAAGTGCTGTGGTAGTACACGCGTGAAAGAGGATAAAATTAGGGTTGCAGTGATCGATGTAGTCTAAAAATTCCTTCTTTAGAGTACTTGACCTTGAGACTTTTAGAGTGAGGTCTGGCAACCTCATACAGTTAAGCAAAGTTTTCTGATCAAGTCATGTGTGGAAGATCACAGAGTCATAGAATGGCCAGAGTTGGAAGGGACCTGAAAGATCATCCAGTCCCAACCCCTCTGCACAGGCAGTGACACCTTCACCAGAGCAGGTTCCTCAGAGCCCCAGCCAACCTGCCCTTCAACACTGCCAGGGATGGGGAGTCACCACTGCCTTGGGCAACCTGTTCCAGCATCTCCCCACCCTCACAGGAAAGAATTGGTTCCTCATGGCCAACCTCAATCTCTCCTCTTCAAGTCTGGAACCTTTTCCCCTTGTCCTCTCGCTATACACTCGTGTCAAAAGCACTCCCCAGCCTTCTTGTAGCCCCCTTCAGAGATGGGAAAGCTGCAGGAAGGTCACCTGGGAGCCTCCTCTTCTCCAGGCTGAACAAGCCCAACTTGCTCAGCCTGTCCTCAGAGGAGAGCTGCTCCAGCCCTCTGCTCATTTGAGTTGCCCTCCTCTGGGCACCTTCCAAGAGCTCTGTGTCCTTCTCATGTTGGTGTCTCCAGAGCTGAACCCAGGACTCCAAGTGGTGCCAAATAGAGGAGGAGAATCCCCTCCCTCAACCAGCACTGCCTCTTTTGCTGCAGCCCAGGACATGGTTGGCTCTCTGGGCTGCAAGATGTTCTAACTCAAGTCAATTATCAACCCAAAAGTACTAATTTGTCTCAATATTATTAATTTGCCTCTAATTTACCTATATATTGGTGACTACAATGCTTTGTTTTCCATTGAGTTCATCGTTTATGTGCAACTTTTGGGCTGAGAGGTTTAATTTCAGCCCAGGTCATGCTTATACCAGTCATTTAAAGGCTAGTGGTTTACTAGTAGGTGTAGTTTATTATAAGGTGTTACTAGGTGAGGCTGCCCAGGGGGGTTGTGGAGTCTCCTTCACTGGAGATGTTTAAGACCTGCCTGGATGTGTTCCTGTGTGACTTGGTCTAGGTGATCCTGCTGTGGCAGGGGGGTTAGACTGGATGGTCTTTCGAGGTCCCTTCCAATCCCTAATGTTCTGTGATTCTAGGTGTAGGCCACCTTCAGCATTTAGGGGAAATTTGAGGTCCTTTCCAATCCCTTAGGATTCGTGATTTACGCTGCTTTACAGTCTTGCAACGAGAACAGATAGTGTGTGTTTGTAAAACATTTATAGAACCATTGAAATGCAAAGAACAGGAAGAAGAGCCTCTTCACATCTCATCTCTAGCTGGTTAAGCTCCTCATCTCTTAAAAAGTGACTTAAAACCCCATCCCCCAGTTCTGTGCTGCAACTCTGTAAAACCTCCAGTGGAACAAAGATCAGTTATGTGTGAGAGATTTACGGCTGATCCCCCGTGTGCCTGCTCGTGGGCAGTTCTGCTGTGGATGTCATTTGCAAGGGAGCAGGATGGGGCTGTGTTTTTGCACGTGCGAGAGCGCAGCGGCAGCCCGCCACTGCTGGGGACAAGGTGAGGCCAGGGCTGTGTTGATGCAGCTCAGTCCTGCTGGCAGGGCTGTCAGCAAGGAGTCACCACCTCCGTCTGGGTGCTGTGGCACAAACAAGATTGCTGCTTTTTAGTGTCTGCTCCTGCAGCCAGAATCCAGTGGTGTAGCACTCTGGCTGAGTCCTCCTCTTGTATAAGATGAATGATGCCACAAGTCATCTGCGTTTGCAAAACTTCCACTGGCCTCCTCCACTTTTCCCAGGTTTGTATCCCCTGCTCAGTTCTGCTCCCTGGCCCTGCTGGCCAAATGTTTGCACCCCCTCTCCTGGGTACCCCTTGCAGGTAAAAGAGATCCTTGGAGTAAATCCTTGCGTCTTGCAGCGCTGCAGACTGCGGGGTGAGTGTCTGGAGAGAGGGACCTGGCAGTACTGGTTGACAACGGGCTGAAAAGGAGCCAGCAGGGTGCCCAGGTGACTCGCAAGGCCAGTGGTGGCTTGGCTGGTATCAGCAATATTGTGTCCAGCAGACCTAGGGATCTAATTCTCTCCCTGTGCTGGGCACTTGAGGAGGCCTCCAGTTGAGTACTGGGAGCAGTTCTGGGACCTGACTTCAAGAAAGAGATTGAGGGGCTGGAGCGAGTCCAGAGGAGACTGGAGGGAAGAGGCTAGAGGATGAGGAGAGGCTGAGGGAGCTGGGGGTGTTTAGCCTGGAGAAGAGGAGAGTCAGAGGGGACCTTCTCCCTCTCTCCAACTCCCTGAAGGGAGGTTGTAGTCAGGTGGGGGTCAGGCTCTTCTCCCAGGTAAGCAGTGCCAGGATGAGAAGGCAGGGCCTGAAGCTGCACCAGGGGAGGGTTAGACTGGATGTTAGGAAGCCCTTCCTCATGGAAAGGGTGATCAGAGCCTGGACTGGACTGCCCAGGGCAGTGGGGGAGTCGCCATCCCTGGAGGTGTTTGAGAACAGCCTGGCTGTGACCCTCAGTGCCCTGGTGTGGCTGCTGTGGTGGTGTCAGGTCATGAGCTGGGCTGGGTGGGCTCAGAGGGCTGTTCCAGCCCCAGTAACTCTGGGATCTCTTACCTGCATCCTTGCACCTCCTGTCAAGAACCTTTCAGGACATTTACTTCTAACAGCGTTCGTCTCTCTGTACCCGTCACAGATTAGCAGCTCTCTGGGTCTGTAGATCAAGGCAAGAGGAACATTTTGAGTTGCAGACTTGTAGTCTTCAACAGTTTGAGCCGCAGATAATTACTCTAATGGGTGAATCCTATTTGAAATGCTAAGCACAAACACCCTCTTTTCAGTTGGTGACATTATCCCAGTGGACTGTGAATTATGGCCAATTACTGTACAACTTCACTTCCATCATGGAAGTGATGCTTCCAGTGGTGCATCTTAGAAGTTGTGTTTTATCCCCTTCTCTGGAGAAGGAGATAAATCCAGGAGGGTTTTAAACCCGCCTGGATGTGTTCCTGTGTGACTTGGTCTGGGTGATCCTGCTGTGGCAGGGGGACTGGATGGTCTTTTGAGGTCACTTCCAATCTCTGATGTTCTATGATTCTGTTTCAATTGCATTTTCCCCGCTGCAGTTTGCTTCCATAACCTCATCTTCCTCCAGAGCTCAATCCAGCTGTTGGCGCCTTTGTCAGTGTTTGTGTTGGGTCGGATACACCTGGAACCCTTGGGGACATCAGCAGCACTTGGACTTGGGACTGTTGTTAAAACACATATTGTTCTGTTTCTGTTTGTCTTCCCAGCGAGGGCTGCCGCAGCGCCCGGCTCCACAAGTGGGCCAGTTCCTGCTGCTGCGACACCAAGCCTTTACGTCGAGCCCTCTCCTTACATCTTGCATTTGCTCCTCAAGATGCAGCTTGCTAGAATGGCTTGATGATGCAATTATTTTTGTTGGCAAGCCCCAACACTTCAAGATGTTCCAGAGTGAGTAGTGATGGGGTCTGTCAAGTGCTTTCTTGAAATCTGTGAAGTTTATGATGAGTGGGTTTTGCCGTTCGGTGCTTTCTTCAGTGGTTAGGCTGGAAATCTGGTCAGCACATGAGCTTTCAGGTCAGCACGTGAGCTTTCGGGTCAGATTATTTAAATCTTTCAGATTTTTATGGATCTTTTGTAGGTTTTTCTTACTAAAATGACTTCCTTGCGTTCACCAACCAAAGCTTTCCTGAACTGGATAAAAAATTAACATAAAGTAGCAGAGAAAAGACTCTTGGAAAAGAAACCCACCGGCAAGGAACGTTAAAGCTGGCTGTGGAAAGTGCTGCCAGCCTCCATTTGTTGTCAACAGAGGAGGTTCCACATCAGTCTGAGAAGGAACTTCTTCCCAGTGAGGGTGACAGAGCACTGGAAGAGGCTGCCCAGGGAGGTTGTGGAGTCTCCTTCTCTGGAGACGTTTAAAACCCACCTGGATGTGTTCCTGTGTGACTGGTGGTTGAGTCCCCATCCCTAGATGAGTTTAAAAGACACTCAGATGTAGTGTTGGGGGTCTGGTTTAGGGGTGACCTTGTACAGTAGGGTTGATGGTTGGACTTGATGACCCGGTAGTCTTTTCCAACCGGAATGATTCTGTGATTCTCTAACTTGATCTAGGGGATTCTGCTGTGGTGGGGATGTTGGAGTGGATGATCTCTCGAGGTCCCTTCCAATCCCTAATGTTCTCTGGTTCTGTGATTCAGAGACCACATCTGGAGTGTTGTGTCCAGCTCTGGGCCCTCAGTTAAAGAGGGATGTGGAGCTGCTGGAGGGAGTCGAGCGTAGGGCAACGAGGATGATGNGCATGACTGAAGATGCTGCAGAGCTTGGGTGTGCCTGCCAAAGGTTGCTTCCAGCAAGGACTACAAACACATTTTATGTTCAGTTCCTTGTAAGTGCTTGTCGGCCACGTGTGTGTTCAGCTGGGTTGGTTAAACAAAGGCTTTGCGGTGATAAGCTGTGTTCTGCTGTAGAGCAAGAGGTTGTGTTTGGATGGGCCTCTGAGCCTTCCGGGCACCTCCCTAGGTGTCCGCTGCCTCTCGCTGGGATTTTGGAAGTGAGCAATTAGCAAGCTGCTGGCTTGGAAAAAAGGAGACTGAGGGGTGACCTCATTCATGTCTATAAATATGTGATGGGTGGGTACCAGGAGGATGGAGCCAGGCTCTGCTCAGTGTCATCTAGTGATAGGACAGGGGGCAATGGGTGTGAGCTGGAACAGAGGAGGTTCCACGTATTGATGTGGAATATGAGAAGGAAGTTCTTCACAGTGAGGGTGACAGAGCTCTGGAAGGGACTAACTGGGGGCATTGTGGAGTCTCCTTCTCTGGAGACTTAAAACCTGCCTGGACATGTTCCTGTGTGACTTGGTCTAGCTGATCCTGCTGTGCTGGACAATCTTTCAAGGTCCCTTCCAATCCCTGATGTTCTGAGATTCTGTGGTGAAATGTAGTTACATCCAAAAAAGAAAGAGAGGACCAGGTTTTCCTGGTTGTTTTGCTCAGTGGTGCTCTCAGTGACCCTGTTGATGTCACTCCTTATTTTTCTTGGTGCTGACTGAAGAGCTTGAGCTGCTAGTTTATTTTTATAGTAGGATTAAAAAAGACTCCAAAGCAAATGAGTTGGCAAATACAAAGATCCTGATAGCTTTGATCTGTATTTTGCCGACAGTAGACTAGGTGTGAATTTTGCAAATCTCGATTCCTGTGGCCTTCATTTGGTTGATAATAGTTTGATAAATCGATGGTCAGGACCAAGTCATTTGACAGTGTCCCCAGCGACGTTGTGGTCTCTAAACTGGAATGATTCGGATTCGATGGATGAGCCAGTCGTTGGGTAAGGTCCCTTCCAACTCCATCTCTTAAGAACGAGAGTGTGGTGCTTTCACAGCTCAGAAAACGTCGAAAGCCAGGAAGCACCGTGACATCCAAGCTTCAATTTTCCTCTCACAGTGCTGTGTATTAAATTTAGCATCGCTGTTCTATCCAATCAGTAGTTTCTGTTAAGGTCCTTGGGGCATGTTTGCATTCCAAGCATGACCTTGACAGGGGTTATTTCATTCTACGAAGCGCTTGGGCTGACCAGTCCCACCAACCAGCTCCAGCAGCCAGGGATAAAGGGAGCAGTTTAGGAGAAAGGGAACTGGTGGCCAGCAAGATGACCATTGGCCCTTGTGGCCAGGAAGGCTGATGGCATCCTGGAGTGGATTAGAAGAGGAGTGGTTAGATGGAGAGAGGTTCTCCTCCTCCTCCACTCTGCCCTGGCGAAACCACATCTGGAATCTTGTGTCCAGTTGTGGGGCCCTCAGTTCCAGAAGGACACAGAGCTGCTGGAGAGAGCCCAGTGCAGAGCCACAGAGTTGATGCAGAGTGGAGCATCTCCCTGCTGAGGAGAGGCTGAGGGAGCTGGGGTTCTTGAGCTGGGAAAAATTAGCCTGAGGGGTGACCCCATTAATGCTGATAAATATGTGAAGGGCGGGTGTCAGGAGGATGCCCAGGGGGTTGTGGAGTCTCCTTCTCCAGAGACATTTCAAACCCACCTGGCCATGTTCCTGTGCGACTGGATCTAGGGGATCCTGCTCTGGCAGGGGGGATTGGACTGGCTGAGCTTTCGAGGTCCCTTCCAGTGCCTGATGTTCTGTGATTCTGTGAAGATGAATTCTTTCTCCCAGCACTGAGTTCTTTTCCTTGTCTTCCCCTCTCCCTGGTAGATGTGAGGAGTTTCTCTCCCCCATTCTCCTCTCTCTATTTTCCCTTTCACAAAAGGTAAATCGAAGCAGAAGGCTTTGGTAGATTTATTGCCAGTAAATCTATGAAACGTGCCACTAAAAATTTCTGCCTGAGTGGCTGAAACACCAGTGAGGACCCAGTTAAGACCCACAGCTGATGTGGTCCGCAAAGGTCTCCACTTGTGCGACGGGTTCCCTTAAAGCCCCAGCTCTCAGCATCGTGGGGTTTCTCTGTGGAACCTTCCTTCTGAGGCGCAGGTGAACGTCACTGCTGTTTTCCTTGTTTGAAGAGATAAGTTTGACAACACGACCAGAGCCGAGCGCCCGCTGCAAGCCGTGGGAAGAAAGCAGCAAAGGAAAGCTCTCCAGTTGAACTCATAAAAAGTGTATTTGTTTAGAAGCCAATTTCATGATGGTTTGGTGACATTTGGATAATGAAATGTTTAAAAGAATCGCAGAGACTATTAAACACTTCTCCTAAGCTGCTTCATAACGTTTCCCTGCCCTCGAGTATTTGCTCTGTAGGGTTTGAAACGTCCCTGCTCCGTGTTGTATGTTTTTCTTCTCCCCCTTCCCTTTCCCTCTCCCAGGTAGACTGCAGAGTTCTCCCAGCTCTTTAATGAATAGAAAGTGTGTTTTTTCCCCTCACGTTTTTCCCTTGACCTTTGGGGTTTTTTATGGTTTTAAAGAATTGAAATAGGAGACATCTGGATTTATTAAAATCCACGGCGCTGGGTGAGGGGAGTGTTTTTCAAGAGCACTTCTGTTCACCTCTGAAGAGCGGAGTTGGTTTGAAACGCACCCGAGGAGCAGAGCGCAAGCTCTCCAAGTCATCAGCGTGTGCTTGAGGAAGCCACCAGGAAGTCATTCCACCCTGGAGCGAGGGCAGAGGAGGGCAACCAAGCTGGTGCATAGCCTGGAGAGTAAATCTTACACGGAGAGATTGAGAGTGTTGAAGCTGTGTCGTTTGGGGAGGAGCAGACTAAGGAGAGACCTCATCGCTCTCTACGGCTGTCTGAAGGGACACTGTGACGATGTCGGTGCTGGGCTCTTCTCACAGGTCATTAGCGACAGAACCAGAGGCTTTGGGCTTCCCCAGGGGTGGTTTGGAGGGGACACTGGGAGGAGGTTCTTCATGAAGAGCGTGGTCAGGCCCTGGACTGGGCTGCTCAGGGTTCTGGTTGAGTCCCCATCCCTGCATGTGTTGAAAAGTGGCTGAGATGCAGTGTTGGGGGATGTGGTTTAGAGGTGACCTTGTAGAGTCAGCTTGCTGGTTGGACTCAGTGATCCCAAGGATCTTTTCCAACCTGAGTGATTCTATCATTCTGTGATGCTCCCGTTTTCCCATGGTTGCTTTTCAGAATTGGTTTATCGCTAAATCTCCGTGTTCCTGTGTGACTTGATCCTGAGGTGGCAGGGGGATTGGACTGGATGATCTTTCGAGGTCCCTTCCAGTCCCTAATGCTCTGTGGTTCTGTAACCAACATTCATTGGATCTCTGCGTTAAAACACTTCCTGGGCGCGTCGGCCACGCTTTGTGCTCCTGGTGGCTGTGGCAGCAAGCCCTGCAGCGTTGGCTTTGCCCAGGGAGCATCTCACACCTTTCAGTCTTCTCAGGAAGGAGCTTTGGGCTGGCACCTCTGAGCTCAAGTGTTGTTGTAGGTACCGGTGTCTCTGCTCTAGCGCAAGGCAGCAGGTTTGAAGCATTGCTGCCTTAATTGTATGAACTGAGAGACATCTAACCATACCCGCCCGAGCCAGGGAGGTCTGAAGAAGACAAATAACCTAATATTAGTTAATTGCTTTGAAGATAGATACTGAAAATAAAGCCCTAAGTATCTTGGTAAATATTGTTTCCTTTATTACAGCAATGGATCTCACTTGATGGGACTCGTATGCAGGAGCATTTAGTCCATGGTGCTAAAGCAGACCCAGCAAGGTGCGTTCCAGACCTTCAGCAGAGCTTTGTGCTGGTGGCTCCTCAAAGCCAGAGGATGCTCACCAGCACACACAGCTACTTGAGCAAACAGCTGAGCTCATTTCCTTGTCTGCCTTCACACCACAGCATCTACAGGTGTCACACACGTCCCTCGCTCGCTCTGTTCTCACAGGCTGTGGTCGCTGTAGAGCCCTCCTGAAGCAATGAGGAACCAGCACAGCTCAGCTGCACTGCTGGTTGCCCCTCTCCTGGGCCAGCAGTGTGCTCTGCGCTTGTGAGACCGCACCTTGAGTACTGGGTCCAGTTTTGGGTGCCACAGGATCAGCAGGGCTTTGAGAGGCTGGAGTGGGGCCACCAGAGAAGGGCAACGAGGCTGGGGAGAGGGCTGGAGAACAGGCCCTGTGGGTAGTGACTGAGGAAACAGGTTGATCTTTAAGGATGTTGCCTTCTTTGGATGAAAAGCTTCATGTTCTAGCTGCCCCCAGGATTTGTAATCTTTCTCTGTGTCAGTACTGCGTATTTTGGAGGACAGAGGCGTAGGAGAAAGGGACCTGGGGATCCTGGTGGAGAGCGGGATGGCCAGGAGCCAGCAATGGGCCCTTGTGGCCAAGAAGGCCAGTGGCATCCTGGGGTAGATTAGAAACGGGGTGATTAGTAGATGGAGAGATGTTCTCCTCCTCCTCTACTCTGCCTTGCTGAGACCACATCTGGAATCTCATGTCCAGTTCTGGGGTCCTCAGTTCAGGAGGGACCCAGAACTGCTGGAGACAGTCCAGTGCAGAGCCACAAGGATGAAGAAGGGAGGGGAGCATCTCCCTGCTGAGGAAAGACTGAGGGAGCTGAGGCTCTTGAGCTGGGAAAAAAGGAGACTGATGGATGACCCCATCAATGTTGATAAGTTTGGAAAGGGTGGGTGTCAGGAGGATGGAGCCAGGCTCTGCTCAGGGGCAGACAAGGAGCAATGGGTGTGAGCTGGACTTATATAAAGGAGGTTCCACACCATCTGAGAAGGAACTTCTTCCCAGTGAGGGTTACAGAGCACTGGAATTGGGTTCCCAGCAGGGTGGTGGAGTCTCCTTCTCTGGAGACATTTAAAACCCACCTGGACGTGTTCCTGTGTGACTTGGTCTGGGGGATCCTGCTGTGGCAGGGGGATTGGACTGCGTGATCTTTCGAGGTCCCTTCCAATGCCCAGTGTTCTGTGAATATGTGTGATTTTGAATGCCTTTCCCTGCTGTCCTTCAGAGCCATCTCTTGGGCAGTCTGCTCGTGAGGCACGGGTTTGCTGTACAGATCAAACAAGGAGCTGTCCTCGTGCTTCCACGCACACCAGCCAGTCTCTGCTAACTCATACAAAGGGAGAGGATGGCAGATCACATGGAAGTTACTGCACCATCAGCTGTCATTTCAACCCCCAAAAGCATCCTTTGTGTGAGGATTATTTTCCATCATTTGTGGTTGTGTGGTTGTTTTCCTTCTCTGTAGCTGCTTGCATTAGTCCTGTGTGATAGCAATCGGACATTGAGAAACCAGTTCATGAGCTTCTTTTCTCCCTTGTCTGCATCATATTGGCCTGGGCTGACTCTTGAGTTCTGTGCCTAAGGACATGTTAGAATCATAGGATCATCCTGGCTGGAAGGGACCTCCAGGATCATCAAGTCCAGCCCTCATCCCAACAGCTCCCTAGCCCCTAGACCATGGTCTCAAGTGCTCTGGCCACTCATGTTTTAAACACCACTAGGGTGTTTAAAAGAAGAGCCCAATCCCCACCTGACTACAACCTCACTTCAGGGAGGGAGAAGGTCCACCTCTGAGTCTCCTCAAGGCTAAACACCCCCAGCTCCCTCAGCCTCTCCTCATCAGCCTCTCCCTCCAGTCCCTTCCCCAGCCTTGTTGCTCTTCTGGACCTGCTCCAGTAGAAGTTTTTTCAAGAGAGGAGTTGGATCCTGTTAAGTCTTGAGATTAAATTAATGCATCAAGAAACAGGGGACAGGCATGGTCTTGCTCTGGCAGAGGGATTGGACTAGATGATCTTTCGAGATGCTTTCCAATCCCTAATGTTCTGTGATTCTGTGTCGATTCCACCAAGCAACCCCCAAGATGTGGGTCTGTGTGGAGGTCGCCTTGCAGGCATCTCTCTGCACAGCCAAGACCAGTGTGCATCCAAACACTTGGCACCAAGTTATGGAGTGACTTTCTTTGATTACGTAGATCTGGGCAAACGAGCTCCACATAGGTGGCAGTTGTCCATCAGTGGTGGCTCTGGGAAGTGTGGTGATGCAAATGCCTACTTCAAGTTCACTTTGAGTGTATCTGTCTGTCTGTCCATCTATGTATGTATGTATCTATCTGTCTACTGACCTATCTGTCGATGTGTCTGGTCTATCTGTTTGTCTATTTACCTATCTACCTGTCTATCCATTGATCTATCTACCTACCTATTTACCAACCTATCTTTCTGTCTGTCTACCTACCTATCGATCTAGCGATCTGTGTATCGATCGATCAATGTATCTATCGATCTGTTTACCTACCTACCTGTTAATCTTATCTATCCATCTATCTATACCTACATACATACCTATCTACTGACCAGTCTGTCTACCTGTCTACCTCTCCACCTACCTACCTACCTATTGATCCAGTTATCTATTTATCTGTCTATCTATCTATGTGTCTGTCTACCTACCTATCTGTTAGTCTACCTACCTACCTACTTACCTGTTTATCTATCTACCTACCTACCAGGTAACTACTGATCTAGCTACGTGTCTGTCTTTATCTATCCATCCGTCCATGTATCCATGTCTCTGTCTAGCCATCCATCCCTCTGTCTCTGAACTCTATTGGAATTCCTTCCTGAAGCTCGTAGCTCACTCTTGGCCTGCTGTAGCTGTCCTTGTGGTCCATGGCAGTGCGTTGTCCATTCATGGCTGGAGGCCATGTATCTACAAATGATCTAAATTGCAGAGTTTTGCCTTTTCATGAGAACAGAATCACAGCAATTAATTACAACCTCATTTTGGACCTCAGCATTCGGTCTATTTGTGTTTGTTTTCCTGGTGACGTGCAGCTGAGATGATGAAACGTTGCTCATAATTCCTCCAGGTCTTGCCGTTCTCTGCATCGCAATTAAATCTCCTGGTGCGCTGTTACGCTACAAAACAGTCGTTCTGATTGAAGCCCTGTCTTTCCCAAAGATTATGAACTTCATAATTCTCTTACAATTCCCTGTGGCTCGCCTAAGTGGTAACATTAAGAAGTCTAAAAAAGGAAGTGGTTGTGCTGCGCATCCACAGAGAGTGTGACTGGAGTAAGTGCGACTGCACTGAGGTTATGAGCTGCAAGCACTTCCAGGGAGGACTTCAGGCTGGGTCGTGGGGCTGGTGTGTTCTAGGTGTAAGGTGATGTTCTTGTGCGACTTGATCTAGGGCATCCTGCTGTGGCAGGGGGATTGGACTGGATGAATCTGTGATTCTGTGATCTTTTGTTGTCCCTTCCAATCCTTTTTAGGATGTCAGGTAGCGACAAGACTAGGGGGAATGGAGCAGATCTGGAGATGGGCAGATTTAGAGTGGATGTGAGGAGGAAGTTCTTCACCTTGAGAGTGGTGAGAGCCTGGATGGGGCTCTGGCCAGCCTGATCTAGGGGGGGTGTCTCTGCCCATGGCAGGGGAGTTGGAACTGGATGATCCTGTGGTCCCTTCTAACCCAGACTGACTGTATGACTTGGTCTGGGTGATCCTGCTGTGGCAGGGGGGTTGGACTGGATGATCTTTCGAGGTCCCTTGCAATCCCTAATGATCCTATGATCCAGGGTTTCCACTCAGTACAATATTTAGGTGATCATTTACCCTTTGGTATGTGACAAAACCCCACTGAAGAACACACTGAAGGGAGAAGGTTACTCCTTCATTGAGGGTAGGAGCCTGGTACCATGGTCCCATGTAGCTTCCATGCTCAGGTCTCACCCAAGTCCAGGTGTCTGCGGGTGACAACATCTCACCTGCAGCGATGCAGCAAACTTGGGGGATGCAGGGCAGATCCTGCTCAGGGTTTGTTGCTTCCTCAAGAGGTGGCCACACTCCTGTACTATCTGCCTTCAGAAGTAGGTGGGTTTTATCAGGCTGTGCTAATCAGGATTTGCTCGGTGCGGCGCTTGGCAGGGAACACAGCGTAGTGCCCTAGAGGTGCTGAAGAGCAGCCTGTGTTTGTGAAACATCTTCGTACTTCTTTCCCTTCATTACGTGGGGGCTTTCATGCTGAGGGTGGAGCAGCTAATCTGATACTCGCCCGTGCCAGCAGTTGCAAGGAGTGTCTAATTGCTCAGCCTTCAGTGCACGCTCCAGGTCACCCAAACTCATCGCTGCCGGGTAAGTCCCGACCCTTACAGAGTCACGTAGAGTTCTGCCAGAGCTGTCTGCGTTTCCCTGCTGGAGCAACTTAGGGCAGCGGTGCAGACGCTTTCTTCACAGGCTTTGGGAGTCTTCTTGCTGCCCCTGTGTGTTGCCAGGTTGGGTCGGGCTCTGAGCAACCTGGTCCCGTGGGAAATGTCCATGCCCATGGTAGGGTGGATTGGAACTAGATGATGCTGTTGCAGGGGGATTGGACTAGATGGTCTTTCGAGGTCCCTTCCAGTCCCTAATGATTCTATGATTCTATGAACCTGACTCTGCAAGTTCACTCCTAAACCACATCCCCCAACACCACATCTAAGCAACTTTTAAACTCATCCAGGGACTGTGACTGAACCACCACCCTGGGCAGCCCATTCCAGTGCCTGACCACTCTCTTCACGAAAAATTTCTTCCTGATGTCTAGGACTTGATGATCTTGAAGGCCTCTTCTAGCCAAAACTGTCCTATGATTCTATGCTCTTGTCCTCCTTCAGAGGGGAGATTGAGCTTAGACATGAGGAACAAATTCTTTGCTGTGACGGTGCTGAGATGCTGGAACAGGTTGCCCAAGGCACTTATGGTTGCCCCATCCCTGGCAGGTTAGCCAAAGCCCTGAGCAACCTGCTCTAGTGAAGGTGTCCCTGCCTGTGCAGGGGGGTTGGAACTGGATTATTTATAAGGTCCCTTCCAAACCTGGCCATTCCATGATTCCCCATGACTACTTAACTTCTTGTCCATACTGAAAGGTCATGTGCCTCTGGTGTAGAGGGAAGATGATACTGGGATTTTGGTCAGGCACCGGAATGGGCTTCCCAGGGTGGTGGTAGAGTCCCCATCCCTGGATGTGTTGAAAAGTCACTTAGCTGTGGTGTTGAGGGATCTGGTTTAGGGGTCAACTTGTCGAGTAGGGTTGATGGTTGGACTCAGTGATCTCAAGGGTCTTTTCCAACCTGAGTGATCTACGATTCTCTGATTTTGAGAGGTTATCTTCTCTCTCTGCTTGCCTCCTGTCCAAAAGTGCAATGGCAAGCCTTTCTCCTCCACATCACTGGGTCGAGGGCCTCGTGGCTTACACCAGGGTAGTCTCAAACTGATGGCTGCTCGATGTGAAGCAAACGCGCTCTGTCAGCTCTAACATCTCTCTGCCAAAACAATCACAGCTGGCGCTGAAGCTTTCGTGGTCGCTGTGACAGTGGCATAGGACGGCGAGGCACGCTGTGCTCGTGTGCAGTTCTCCTCTTGTGAAGTCAACAGCATGCCTCTTTGTGTCAAACCTGATGATGAAGACCGCAGGCAGGTGCAAGCGCACGGCGCACACCAGTCCCGTCACTAGGGAAGGGGAGGGGGGGACAGCTGTTGTGTCAGATGCATCCTGCCTGTCCAGCCCACCCTGCACTGTGGAAGGCTGCATCTCCTGCTGCTGGCCCATTGGCAGTAGCACAGAGACCACTTGAGAGAGCTCTGGGTGTGAGCTGGAGCACAGGAGATTCTGCATCAATATGAGAAGGAACTTCTTCATGGTGAAGGTGACAGAGCACTCGAAGGGGCTGCCCAGGGGGGTTGTGGAGTCTCCTTCTCTGGAGATGTTTAAAACCCACCTGGATGTGTTCCTGTCTGACTGGATCTAGATGATCCTGCTGTGGCAGGGGGATTGGACTGGATGATCTTGTGAGATCCCTTCCAATCCCTAACGTTCTGTGATCCTGGTTTTGTATTCAGTGGGGA
This sequence comes from Rhinopomastus cyanomelas, assembly GCA_013400115.1. Lineage (NCBI taxonomy): Eukaryota > Metazoa > Chordata > Aves > Bucerotiformes > Rhinopomastidae > Rhinopomastus > Rhinopomastus cyanomelas. Next base: position 481,384 of record VXBP01008047.1, read on the forward strand.
TTTTTTTGAGGGTTTTGAAGTTTTGCAATTGATTTTGGCAGGAGCAAGATTTTGTTTCCTAGACATCCTGATAAAAACAAATGTTGAGTCATAGAAGCATCATGACTGGAAAGAACCTCCAGGATCATCAGGTCCAGCCCTCATTCCAGCAGCTCCCTAACCCCTAGACCATGACCTCAAGTGCTAGAGCTACTCATGTTTTAAACACCTCCAGGGGTGAGGACTCCACCACCTCCCTGGGCAGCCTGGTCCAGTGCCCAACCACTCTCTCAGCAAAGAACTTCTTCCAAAGATCCAATCTGAACCTTCCTTGGTGCAACTTGAGGCCATTTCCCCTCATCCTATGGTTTGTAATTTGGGAGGAGAGCCCAGCACCAGCCTGGCTACAACCTCCTTTGAGGTAGCTTTAGAGAGCAAGAAGGTCTCTTCTCAGCCTCCTCTTCTCTAGACTCAAGAACCCAGTTCCCTCAGCTGCTCTCCCCAGGGCCTGTTCTCCAGACCCCTCCCCAGCCTCGCTGCCTTCCTCTGGCCCAGATCCAGCCCCTCAATGTCCTTCTGATCCTGTGGCCCCCAAAACTGGACCCAGTGCTCTAGCTTGAGCTGTAGCCGGTGATTTGGGAGCTCAGTCTGTGTGTTTAGGAGGATCTAAACTCCTGATTCTTCCTTTTTTTGACACACAGCCTATGGAATCAAATCCATCCCATGTTCCACTTGGTTGTGCACCGCTTAACTGCCTGGTGTAGAAGAATGGATCCTCATTTACTTGAATTGTTGTTTCTCGATGCCATTTTAAGCAGCAGCCATTGCCACTCGTGGCCATTAGGCTAAAACGATTGCCTTTGGAAGGAGCCTCATAAGGAGGATGTCCCAATTAAGCAGAACGTCTTGTGCTAAGAAACTCCTCACAAGAAAAGCTGTCGCCGTCGCGCGTCGTAGTATCATGCCATTATCTCTTCTTCCTTCAACAGCTGCTCCAGTATCTCAGAGAGGTGCTCACTGCTTAGGATGAGGATCATCTGGTCTGGCTTTTGATGAAGTCACATCCCACTCGGCTGGGATACTGCCCTGACAGCAGTCACGTGTCTCCGGAAAGAGACTGTCCTGCAGGCTCTTCTCAATGTCATCTAGTGATAGGACAAAAGGCAATGGAGGAACATAGGAGGTTCCACATTGATGTGAGAAGGACCTTCTTCACAGTGAGGGTGACAGAGCCCTGGCAGGGGCTGCCCAGGGGGCTTGTGGAGTCTCCTTCTCTGGAGAAGTTTCAAACCCACCTGGACACGTTCCTGTGCGAGTGGGTCTGGGTGATCCTGCTGTGGCAGGGGATTGGAGTAGATGATCTTTGGAGGTCCCTTCCAGTCCCTATTAAAGACACACACGTAGTGCTGATTCTCTAGCCTCCTGCACCTGACTCCTGTGCCTCGTCCACCCTTCCCCATTCGGGCTGCTCTGCCTCATCTAGGACACCGGTTCTGGAAACCTCATCTCACCACCCAGCCTTCCCAAGTGCTTTGCATTTTCTCCATGCAGAGCCACTCCCTGTTATTTCACCAGGCTGGAATGTGTGGAAAGAAGACACTTTGCACTCCTTGCCTTGAATACTTTCCACATCTTCCCTTAAGTGAAAGCCCTGGCTGATGCGATTAGCTTTCAGGTTTGTTCCCTGTAGCCTCATCTCTGTAAGGAGAAATCAAGATGTTTTCCATCTTCCTTGCCAGCCAGGTTGAGAGGCTGGGCTAAGGAGTCATAGTGTAGGTTGCTTCAAACAGCAGACACCGTAGGGTTTCTTTCAAAGTTGGAGCTTCTGTGTGGTCATTTGACTCACCTGGTGTTCAGCAGCTCCTGTACCTTGGTGTCCAGAGTCTGAGGACACGGTGCTGGTGTTCCCAGCACTCTCGGTGCCGATCAGGCACTGGAATGGGCTGCCCGGGGTGGTGGTTGAGTGCCCATCCCAGCATGAGTTTAAAAGATGCTGGGGGGTCTGGTTTAGGGGTGAACTTGTAGAGTAGGGTTGACGGTTGGGCGTGATGATCCCAGGGCTCTTTTCCAACCTGAATGATTCTGTGATCCGGAGTGTATTCCTGGCAGCCACAGCTGCATAAGGTCGGGGTCAGAGAGCGTTTTTCCTGGGTGGCAGAATGCCAACCGCTTGGGGTTAGCACCTAGTGAAGTGATTTGTTCTTGCAAAGGCAACTGGCAGCCCTTATGTCCCTTCATTCCTTTCCCATTGCTCTTGTCCTCTCTGGTGCTGGGGAGTGTTTTGGGCTTGCGGAAGAAAAGGGAGGGGGTTTTCTTAGTGGGATGTTTTGTGAGCTCTTGAACTTCCCAGGAATCTTCATAAGAGCAGTAGACTGGACTCAAAGACCTTCTAGTCCCTATGTTTTTGAAAGAAACAAGTCAATTACAATGGTTGAGTGGATTTCCTAGTCCTCAGTGTGATCCTTCTAGGTAAGGTCAGCGTTTACGCGGGCAGTGTTACGTGCAGCAGCAGTGCTGGGGACTGCTTAGAGTTAACTACCATTTTCAGGCTCATTTTGAGCAGTGAGTTGCCTGATACCTGTCTGGGACACTTAATACCCACTGTAGGATCCAGCTCTTTCTTCCAGTTGGCTATAAGCTCTTTTCCAGATACGTGCATCTGCTTGAGATGGAATAGAGAGATAAAATGTGAGGTCAGAGATACTTCACATTATTTTCCCCTGAAAGCAGGAGCACTTAATTAAAGAAAAATAGCAAGGGAGCAGCTCAGCTTTCCTGCTTCGGTCCAGACTCGAAAGAAATTTGGCCCCCTTTCCAAAGGAACGAGGGGGGAGATGTGCCACAGAATCATTCAGGTTGGAAAAGACCCCTTGGGATCATTGAGTCCAACCGTCACCCTGACTCTGCAAGGTCACCCCTAAAACAGACCCCTGTCCCAACACTACATCTAAGTGTCTTTTAAAGACATCCAGGGATGGGGACTCACCCACCACCCTGGGCAGCCCAGTCCAGGGCCTGACCACTCTCTCTGGGAAGAATTTCTTCCTCATATCCAGACTAACCCTCCCCTGTTGAAGCTTGAAGCCCTTCCCTCTGCTTCTGTCACTAGTGACCTGTGAGAAGAGACCAGCACCAACATCTCTCCAATGTCCTTTCATCATAGGATCATAGGATGTTAGGGGTTGGAAGGGACCCAAGAGATCATCAAGTCCAACCCCCCTGCCAGAGCAATGAGGTCTCCCCTCAGCCTCCTCTTCCTCAAACTAACTCTCTCCATCTCTCCTCATCAGAGTTACTCTCCAGTGCTCATGTGTTTAGTCAAAACCCAAGCACGTTTCCGTTGAGTGTCTGCTGGGTGCCTCGGCACGGCTCGTTTGACCTGCGTTGCCCTGTGGGCAGCTTGAGGAGTTTAACAGTACGGAAATAACCGTGAGGTTTGAATTCTGGAAGAGAGGGAGGACGTAAAGTATTTGAAACATGCATGGTATCCTGCTGTAGCGGGGGGATCGGACTGGATGATCTTTCGAGGTCTCTTCCAATCCCTAATGTTCCTGTGTGACTTGGTCTGGGTGATCCTGCTGCGGCAGAGGGATTGGACTGGCTGATCTCTCGAGGTCTCTTCCAATCCCTCCTGCTCTGTGATGCTGTGCAATCCAAATATTCCTGAGCACTTCAGTTGTCTCCCATTACTGCAGCGGTTCGTGGGTCACAGATGCCAAGAAGCACGTTGCTGGGTGGCACGGAGCAGCCAGGGGCACGCGGAGTGAGTCTGGCGACAACTGACTGCTTAGCTTTCACAGTGGTAAAGCAGAAGGAATAGGAGGGACGTGATAGATGGGCTGTACTTGAGGATCTTAGAGATCTTTTCCAGCCTCAGTGATTCTGTGAATGAGTAGCCGTGCAGAAAGGAAGGACACTGAGCGGTGCTGAGCGAGAGAAAAGGCAGACGCTGCCCTGCATCCCTTAATGTATTGCCCAGGAATCTTTGGTGTGGAATGACAGACAGCATTGGCAGCAGCAGCCAGAGGAGTTAGGGGGGAAAAGAGTCCTGTTTTCCAGGCCTTTGGAAACACGAGAGCCTTCCCTGCCAGTGCGGCACGGTCTGGCCGAAGGCACAGCTGGAAAAGCGAGCGGGGATCCCAATCCGTAGGCAGCTGACATCGGGCACCTCAACTGCACAGGCAGAGCAGTGACAGCTGGTGGTGGCTGTGGAAATGTTTGTGTTTATTTAGAAAGATACCTGTAATCACAAAGCTTTTACCTCCCTTTGTTTCCTCAGGGAAAGGGTGATCAGAGCCTGGACTGGACTGCCCAGGGCAGTGGGGGAGTCCCCATCCCTGGAGGTGTTGAAGGCCAGCCTGGCTGTGGCCCTTGGTGCCCTGGTGTGGCTGCTGTGGTGGTGCCAGCTCCTGGGCTGGGCTCAATGGGGTCTTTTCCAGCCTCAGTAACTCTGTCATTCTGTGCTTCATGTGCTCTTTCCTTGCTGGGGAGAAATTCCCTGCGATGCTCTTTCACCACTGGGTCTGAACTTCACATCAAGCACCAATAACATCAGAGTGAGCTTTTCTTCTAAGAAGCACTTTATTATCACAGAATCATTAGGGATTGGAAGGGATCTCAGAAGATCATCCAGTCCAATCCCCCTGCCACAGCAGGATCACCAAGGGTGCATCCAGGAACGTAGGAGTACGCTCCCTTCGCTGAAGAGCAAAGAAGAGAGGTTTGAGAGGAGACCTTCTCGCTCTCTACAACTACTTGAAAGGTGGTTGTAGAGAAGCGGAGGTCGATCTGTTCTCTCCAGTGGCCAGTGATAGCAGGAAAGGAGATGGCCTGAAGCTGCCCCAAGGGAGGTTCAGGCTGGATGTCAGGAGGAATTTCTTTCCTGAAAGGGTTGTCAGGCACCGGACCAGCTGCCCAGGGAGGGGGCTAACTCCCCATCGCTGGAGGTGTTGAAGAGAAGGGTAGATGTTGTGCTGGGGGCCAGGGTTTAGTGGTGCTGACCGGGCTGGGGAAAGGTTGGACTCGATGATCAGGTGTGAGCTGGAATGTGGGAGGTTCCTCATCAATGGGAGAAGGACCTTCCTCCCGGTGAGGGTGACAGAGCCCTGGAAGGGGCTGCTCGGGCGGGTTGTGGAGTCTCCTTCTCCGGAGACATTTAAAACCCACCTGGGCATGTTCCTCTATGACTTGGTCTAGGGGATGCTGCTGTGGCAGGGGGATTGGACTGGATGATCGTTCAAGTTCCCTTCCAACCCCTAATGTTCCGTGATTGTGTGATATTGAAAGTCTCTTCCAGCCAACACTATTCAATGGTTCTATGAGTAGGGTTCAACATCAGGGTAAGGAGAAGGCCTGCCTGTGGGAAGGGAGCTGTGGACAATGTGGAGGATCAGATGTTTATATTGCTCTGAGAAATATCTCCTGCACCTACTATGGTTTTGAACCAGCTGAGTCTCATTTCTAAAGGTATCTTAAAGCAGTTGTTCTTCAACACTAGTGGTGTGTTTTCACTCACAAAGATTTCCTTGTGGGATACTCATTTAGCAGCTCACGCTTTCACTTCTTGTTTTCAGAAAACCTCTGTGAGTAGCAGGTGAGTTACACATCTGGTTTCTGCAGGGAAGGCTTCCAGTTTCAACTTCATTTCTATCCCAATTGCAAAGAGCAATCTAAATAAACAAGAAAGGCTTTGAGGAGAGAATACTTGTTGAAATGTGCAGGCGGGTCTGCGCTTCTGGAGCTCAGTGCATCACCAGAATAGAAATGCCGGTGGGTGCAGCCAGTGCTCACGTGAGTCAGTCACTGAGTGGTGGCAGGAGAACTGGGGGAGCTGATTTGATAAGCTGCTGTCACTTCCCATCCCTCACCTCTCTGCTTTTAATTCTTTGCTCCCTGGTGCTGCGTCAGATGCTCTCTCTCTCTTCAGAGTGCAGCCTCATGGGTTGTGTTCCCTCTCTCAGCACCTTCCACCCATGCAGACAGCTGTACTCTGGTGGTTACAGCCCTCCAGGGCTGAGGGCAGTGCTGGAATTAAGGCTGCTCCTCTAGCTCCAGCATCCAAACAGGGCTGTTAGGGACTTTGTTCTGGTGTTGCCACTGCATGCAGAGGGTGATCCTGGTTTGGGATGCTGCCTTCCTGCCATCTCTTCCCTGGAGATGTTTAAAACCTGCCTCGATGTGTTCCTGTGTGACTTGGTCCTGCTGTGGCGGGGGGGTTGGACTGGCTGATCTTCTGAGGTCCCTTCCAATCCCTAGTGATTCTCTTGACTACAGAAGTGATGGCTTTGTAGTGTTAAGATATTGTTAGTCTGGATGTACTGAGCTGTCATTTAACCAGCTCGAGGACTGACAACAGCTGGGAATGGTCAGTACAGAGCTCAGCTTTTTCTGTTCCTGAATCTAGGCACTGTGTAGATGTTCCTTTATTGCAGCCTGCAAAATGCCAGACCCATCAATAAAGGAAAATATGTAAGAATGAGCCAAAGATGAGATAAAACTTGTGTGCAAAACATCAACACTCTGGTAGTTTACTTTTAACAGGACTTTTGGAGACTAGGTGTTCTCAGAAAACACCCTACAGTTTGGAAAGTGCATGAAAATTCTGGCTTGACAGTTGTAACAGTTCCATGAGGAAGGGCTTCCTGACATCCAACCTAACCCTGCCCTGGGGCAGCTTCAGGTTCTGCCCTCTTGTCCAGGTGCTGGTTGCCTGGGAGAAGAGCCTGAACCCCTACTTGACTCCAACCTCCCTTCAGGTTGTTGTAGAGAGGGAGAAGATCTCCCCTGAGTCTCCTCCAGGCTCAACAGCCCCAGCTCCCTCACCCTCTCCTCATCAGCTTTTCCCTCCAGAGCTGCTCCGGACTCCCTCCAGCCCCTCCATCTCTCTCCTGAACGTAGCATTTGCTGCTGTAAATAAGTTGTGGTTCTTAGCATGACAGTGATTTCCATTAATAAATGTCTACCCACTGCCTGGCCCTGAGGGTTTCGATGTCTCGGCGTGAAGTGACTGTTGTGCCTGACGGTGTGTGTGAGCTGTCTTGTCAGGAGCTTTGCTTCTGTCCTGCCCCTCAAAGCTTCACAGCTCTAAGGGCTTCTGCATAATGGGCTCTTGAAGCCCAAGCGCTTGGGAACGCTGCTGGCCTCCTCCTTGGGCACTTGTGTAGGATTTTCACTAGGGCTCGTTTCGGGGTGGCACCTGAAGTGACTTGAGGAGCCACTTTGGAGAGCTTCAGTCATCTGTGACCGTGAGTTATAGATGTTGAGGACAGCCCTGACGAGAAGGACTTGGGGGTGCTGGTGGAGCACGAGTTGAACAGGAGCCGTCGGTGAGCGCTGGCAGCCCAGAGAGCCGACCGTGTCCTGGGCTGCACCGAAAGAAGCAGTGACAGGTGATCGAGGGAGGTGATTCTCCTCCTCTACCCTGCCCTACAGAGACCCCACCTGGACTCCTGGGTCCAGTTCTGGAGTCCCCAACATCAGAAGGACACAGAAGGTGTCCAGAGGAGAGCAACTCCAATGAGCAGAGGGCTGGAGCACCTCTCCTCTGAGGACAGGCTGAGCAAGTTGGGCTTGTTCAGTCTGGAGAAGAGGAGGCTCCCAGGTGACCTCAGCGCAGCTTTCCAGTCTCTGAAGGGGGCTACAAGAAAGCTGGGGAGGGCTTTTGACAGAGGTGGTAGGACAAGGGGAGAGGTTCCAGATTCAAAGAAGGGAGGTTGAGGTTGGCCATGAGGAACCAATTGTTTGCTGTGAGGGTGGGGAGATGCTGGAACAGGCTGCCCCAAGGCAGTTGTGGCTGCCCCATCCCTGGCAGTGTTGAAGGGCAGGTTGGCTGAGGCCCTGAGTGACCTGCTGTAGTGAAGGTGTCCCTGCTTCTGCAGTGGGGCTGTAACTGGGTGATCTTTAAGATCCCTTCCAACCCTGCCCATTCTGTGATTTTAAGATGTGGATTGTGTTTGAGCTCTGCACGCACAGGCTTTGTCTTGTAATGTCCCCAAATTAATGTGGTGGTGGAAGCAAAGTCATCGATAGTGGCTGCAGTGACACTGAACTTCCCCTTTGTTTTATCCACTGTAGGTGTTCTCTGCCTGCCGGACAGCTTGAACCTTCACAAAGACCAGCAGAGATCAAACAAGCCTGGAGAAGTGCAGATGTTCAGCCAGTCAGAGCTAAGGACCATTGAGCAGTCTTTGCTTGCTACGCGTGTGGGGAGCATCTCTGAGCTCAGTAAGTACTGGATGGTTGATAACGTTTGGGGTTGTTTCTTCAGAGCTAAGCAAAGCTGCCTGCACTGCCTGGCTGTGCGGAGGAGAGACGCGGGGAAACACAGATAATGCTGCAGGAGACGTTGGACCAGGTCATGGTTATGTTCCATGGCCTGTTTGAAAGGTGGAGCCGTAGAGGTCTCATACAGTCTTACAGCAACACCTGGGACTTGTTAGCCTGCACTTCTCTCATTTGCAGAGAGACTCTATTGGAAAGAGACTCTGTTTCATCTTGCTGTGCGTTGCATTTACTTGGCCAGACATGCTAGTGTCTTATGAGGGCCTTAAGCTGCACCAGGGGAGGTTCAGGTTAGATGTCAGGAGGAATTTCTTTCCTGCAAGGGCTGCCAGGCACTGGAACAGCTGCCCAGGGAGGGGGTTGAGTCCCCATTGGTGGAGATGTTGAAGAGAAGGGCAGCTGCTGCGTTGGGGGACAGGGTTTAGTGATGCTGACAGGGCTGGGGAAAGGTTGGACTTGATGAGCTTGAAGGTCTTTCCCAGCCAAGACTGTTCCGTGATTCTCTGGTGTTGTGTCTCATCTCACACAAGCACAGAACATTAGGCATTGGAAGGGACCTTGAAAAACCATCCAGTCCAATCCCCCCACCACAGCAGGATCCCCTAGATCCAGTCGCACAGGAACATGCCCAAGCAGGTTTTAAACGTCTCCAGAGAAGGAGACTCCACAACCCACTGGGCAGCCCCTTCCAGGGTTCTGCCACCCTCACTAGGAAGAAGGTCCTTCTCACATTGATGTGGAACCTCTTCCATCTGACACTCTTGTCCTGTGCCCCTGAGCAGAGCCTGGCTCCATATTCCTGACATATTCCTTTCCATGTTGATCAACGTCCATGGGGTCACCGCTCAATCTCCTTTTTCCCAGCTCCCTCAGCCTTTCCTCATCAAGGAGATGCTCCCCTGTTTCATCATCTTCATGAGTCCCTTCCCCCAAGATAAGAGTCAAGGTCTGAAGGCTGCAATAAGCGCAGGAAATCTTGTCACAAAGTTAAATCCGAGCTAATTCAACATGTGATCCAGAGGGTCCTTCATCCTGTCTCTCCTTGTCCAGTTCCCCCAGAAGAGCAAACCCCAGCTCAATCCTGCTCCAGAGGAGTTTGTGGCTGGAAGAGCAAAGCTTTGCTGTTAATCAGAGCATTTTTGAGACGCGTGAGAGCCTGTGAGATCTCCCACAATCTGGAAGGCTTTGCTTTCCGCACACTCGGATCATGAGAGGCCAGCACCATGTGCATCCTCATGTGACTTGGAGTTGCCACAAGGGCCTTTTCATTTATTAAATACAAGCCTTGCAATCACATGCTTGCAGTGTGGAGATGGGAAGTCATGGGTGGGAAAACAGAAACGCTCAGATGAAAGAGGTGGGGGTTCATTTCCCCCCGAGGTCTGTCACGGATAGCCAAGGCTTTTGGCCTCTGAGATCTCCCACTAAAATTCAGGGAGACATTGAAAAGTCATGGAGATGCAGGCTGCCCACCTCGCTCTTACTGCTGAGTGATGTGTTATCAGCTCGTTGGTAGAGAACCAGCAGGACGAGGGATGTCGTTCTCCCCCTGTAATGGGCACTGGGGAGGCCTCCCCTCCACTACTGGGGGCTTTTACTTCAAGGAAGAGATTGAGGGGCTGATGCAGTTCCAGAGGAGCAACAAGGCTGGAGAAGAGACTGGAGGGAAAGTCTGCTGAGGAGAGGCTGAGGGAGCTGGGGGTGTTTAGCTTGGAGGAGACTCTCCACAGCTCACTGAAGGGAGGTTGTAGTCACAGAATCATGCAATCATTCAGGTTGGAGAAGACTCTGGGGATCATCGAGGCCAATCATCAACCCTACTCTGCAAGGGCACCCCTAAACCAGATCCTCCAACACCACAGCTAAGAGAGTTTTAAAAACATCCAGGGATGGGGATTCAACCACCACCCTGGGCAGCCCATTCCAGTGCCTGACCACTCATCCAGGGATGGGGACTCAACCACCACCTGGGGTTCTGTCAGGTTGGGGTGGGCTTCCTTCATTCTTCTTTTCTTTCGTTCTTTTTTATTTCAGCATTTTTCATTGATTTTAGTGCAATCCAGACAGCAGCTCTTTAATTTCCCCTTCCCTGTTTGAAACTTGACTTCCAGAAATCTCTTAGCAAGTCCTCCCGTAGATGCAGATGCTGTTGGATGGGTTTTACTTTCTTTGTGTCTGTTGACTGCAAAACATTCTCCAGGGTGGCCAACTCACCAGAAAGAGTACATCAGTGGGAGTGAGATGCAGCTGTCAGAGGGGCTGGCACCTCCCAGCATGCTGGTAGCCCTCCAGAAAGCCCTCTGGACAACTGTGGAGAGTCCCTCCCTAGCCACTGCAAGCAGATGCATGTTGGCCAAGGAGCAGCAGGAGGGGAGCGGTAGCTGGCAGAGCCTGCAAGGCTTGGTGCTCACTGGGGTTCCAGGCTGAGACGCGGAGGGAAGCCAGCGTGTCGGTGGGCAAAACCTCGTGCATCTGGGGGAGAGAAATGACATGGGTTGGCTCTGTGCTCCGTGCTGGGGTGTTTTCCTCTGGCATCAGCAGAGGCTGTGATGCAGAGGTTACAGCAGAGCCTCTGTGCTGGAGGGAGGCTGGGGAACAGCAGGGTAGGTGCAGAAGTGCTTAGCAGCAGGGAGAAGCCAGGAGGGAACACCTGGGCATCAAGGTGCGTTGGCGGGGAGGGAGTAGGCAGAGGAGGATTGATTTATTGTTGTCCTGATGATGTGAGGGGGATGGAGAGCTTTAGAAGTGGCCTTGGGGAGAGGGAGCGTGTGCCAGGGTCTGCCAGCGATGAAGCAGGAGAGGAGGCAGGGGTTGGGAACATCCCACAGAAAGGCAGGGGTTGGAAGGGATAGCTGAAGGTATCTCTTGTGAGGAGAGGCTGAGGGAGCTGAGTCTCTTGAGCTTGGAGAAAAGGAGACTGAAGGGTGACCCCATGAATGTTTATAGATATGTGAAGGGTGGGTGTCAGGAGGATGGAGCCAGGCTCTGCTCAGGGGCACCTAATGACAGGACAAGGGGCAACGAGTGTGAGCTGGAGCAGAGGAGGTTCCACATCAGTCTGAGAAGGACCTTCTTCCTGATGAAGGTGGCAGAGCACTGGAACAGGCTGCCCCGGGGGGGTTGTGGAGTCTCCTTCTCTGGAGACGATTAAAACCCACCCGGATATGTTCCTGTCCAACTGGATCTAGGGGATCCTGCTGTGGCAGGGGGATTGGACTGGATGATCTCCAATCCCTAACAAATCTGTGATTCTGTGATCTTTTGTCGTCCCTTCCAATCCTTAATGTTCTGTGATCTAGTCCAACCTCCCCTCCTAGAGCAGGATCACCTTGACCAGAAGCCCTTGCTCTTGATGGGATGAGTCAAGGTGATCCTGCTGTGGCAGGGGCATTAGACTAGATGATCACTTGTGGCCCCTTCCAATCCCCAGTGCTCTGTGGTTCTGTGAAAGGTGTTAAGGGAGTCTCTCTGAATTCAGGTTAGTGAAGAAGAGGAGAGATGGCAATCAGGAGCGGGCATCAAGGACGACACCCTGGCCTGCTGGAGCAGCACGTCAGGCCGTCCCCAGCCGCGTGTCTGCAGTGTCCCACCAGCTTGCGCTGTCCCGGGAGGCAGGAATTAATTGCTTTCCTTTTCAAAAGAGCATTAAGGAAAAAACAAGAACAAAGAGCGATCTTACAATAAAGCAATTTAATTTCATCTCAGGACGAGAAGGAAAGGGGGAGGAAAAAAGAGGCAATTCTAATTGAATGAGGTTTTATTGACATTAATAATGAAAGGATCGCGAGTCTGCAGAACAACCACGTGCCCACACGCGAAGGAGAGGCTTCCCCTGCTCTTGGTTCTGCCCAGCATCTTCTCACGCAGCGGCGTGGCTGGCTGCTGAGCTGCTGGAGGGCTTTGAGGCTGGGAAATGAAATCTGTCCCCCCTGGCAGACGACAGCTGGCAGATGGGGCCACTTCGCCGCCCGGCACCTGTATTTCAGCTCCAATCCTCTTAGTTACTTCACAGTCTGTCCCAGGTGGAAAACAGAACCACAAGGTGAACAGCTTTGCACTTTGTGGTGCTGTCACTTGGCCTGGTGTGTTTGTTTGCTCCCAGTGGGTTAGAATCATAGAAACATCCTGGCTGGAAGGGACCTCCAGGGTCATCAAGTCCTGCCCTCACCCCAACAGCTCCCTAACCCCTAGACCGTGGCGTCAAGTGCTTGATCTACTCTGTTTTCAAACCACTCCAGGGATGGGGGCTGTACCACCTCCCTGGGTAGAGAAAACAGCCTTTAGGGGAGCTGTGCCACCCTCACCGAGGGAGACAGAGGTGAGAGAAAGCTGGGGGAAGGTGGAGTGGTGGATGTGACCACAGAAGGGCAGCACCCTCTGGGAACGCTGCAGAGGAGGAGGCTGAGGCTTTCTTCGAGGGGTCCTCGCGGCTGGGCAGGTTCCACTCTACTCACAGAGACTGCTCCAGGTCCCCACAAACCCTGCTTGCCTGGAGCTTCTGCTCTCATCCCCTGTGCTTAGCAGGCAGCAGGCACTGGCTGTTACTGGGACAGACTGTTGGTGGAGAGACGGGGTGGCACTGGTGTTCTTGGGGTGCTTTCTTGAAAATAGGAAGAGTCGACGATGCCGACTTAGGGCAAAAATCAAAGGAAGGTTTCGTCTCCAGGACTTAGGAGGAGAGTGTAAACAGAGACCCAATTCTGCAGCACAATTAGAGCACTAATGCGTGATTCCAGGGGAACAGGTTTGAAAAATTAATGTGAAACCTTATTCATGAAAATATAATGAACACGGCGCAAAGTTAGGGAACAACAATAAATCTGGCTTAGGTTGTGCTGGCCTTTAGGGTTCAGGAAGTGTAATTGCCTGCTACAGTGTGGTGTGAAATACCGTAACTTCATTTGAAATGCTTATTGGGGAGAGAACGCTGGGAAGAGCTGAAGTGGAGCAAAAGGAGTAGGGTTTGGAGCAGTGAGGAGTCACAGAATGGGCAGGGTTGGAAGGGACCTTAAAGGCCATCTAGTTCCAACCCCCCTGCACAGGCAGGAACACCTTCACTAGAGCAGGTTACTCAGGGCCCCAGCCAGCCTGCCCTTCAACACTGCCAGGGATGGGGCAGCTACAACTGCCTGGGGCAGCCTGTTCCAGCATCTCCCCACCCTCACAGCAAAGAATTGGTTCCTCGTGTCCAACCTCAACCTCCCTTCTTTGAATCTGGAACCTTTCCCCTCATCTTCTCGCTACCACCTGTGTCCCAGGTTTCTTGTAGCCCCCTTCCTTCAGAGACTGGGAAGCTGCTCTGAGGTCACCTGGGAGCCTCCTCTTCTCCAGGCTGAACAAGCCCAACTTGCTCAGCCTGTCCTCATACAGGAGGTCTTCCAGCAGTCTGCTCATTTGAGTTGCTCTCCTCTGGAAGTTGCTCTTCCAGGAGCTCTGTCCTTCTGATGCTGGGGACTCCAGTACTGGATCCAGTATCCAGGTGGGGTCTCTGTAGTGCAGAGCAGAGGGGGAGAATCACCTCCCTTGAGCTCCAGCCCTCGACAGCATTTCCAGTGTCACAGAATCACAGAACATTAGGGATTGGAAGGCACCTCAAAAGATCTTCTAGTCCAGTCTAGCCCCATAGTATTTCATTGTTTGATTTTAGAGACAATATTTCCCTAGAGAATTTCTTCCCATTTTTCATTTCATGATGTTTCCCCCATTTCCAGAGCAGACCTAGAGGAGACTGAGACTAGATCTTCTAGGACTTGGGATTCTTTTTATTCTGAAGGTTTTGGAGATTCTTCTAGATTTCAGATTGTTCTCATTTATTTCCTCCAGCTTCAGGCAGGGGAGAAAGAAGCAGTCTGAGCAGAGAAAGAGCAATGTTAGGGAGAGGCTTGTCAGCTGAAAGATGCCATTGTGCTGCGTCCTGGCTTTGGAAGAGTTTTCCTGGTGGGTTTACGCGCGTGTTTGCGGTCCACAGACACTGATGTTATATTTAACTGCGCGACGCTTGAACACACCTATTCATCAGTCATCTAAAAATACCGCTGCCAGCTCCACGACTGGATGCGGCAGGGATGGAGCTCCTCACTGGAGACTGCTGGTGTTCTGCTGGGTGAAGGAGGAGCCTCTTTCTGTTTCGTGTACACAGGGGCTTTAGGTTGGGCTGAGGACCAATCCTGGCACCAAGGAATATTCTTCCCTCGCTGCGCTGGGGTGAAGACCATAAGATGTTAGTCTATGACAAGCAGCTGAGGCGGATGAGTAGGGCTACAGAAGAGCATCTCTCAAGCCACGATAAACTGTGGCTTGGGACCTTATCCAGGCTGTCTCTTCACACACGTCTTCAGGTTGGAGCAGAAAACTCTTTGAGTTTTCTTTGAATCCAGGCAGGCATAGTTGGGTCTGCTTTTTGTGGGTGAGCAGTGTACAGCCAGGCTGTGCAAACCAGGGTGGCCAGCGATGGTGGCCTTACTCTGAGTGTTAAGCAGCGAGTAGGCATTGTTATTGTAACCTGTCAGCGTCTGAAGGTTCGACTTAACGCTGCTCATCCCAGAGGATTTAGGTGTTTGAAGAGTGTTGAACTCAGAGTGGCTCCTAGATGTGGTGTTCAGGCCAGCATTTCGTCCACTTCAAGACTCGTTCCCAGGTGGCCCAGAAGGCCAATGGCATCCTGGCTTGGATCAGCAATAGTGTGACCAGCAGGACTAGGGATGTAGGTCTGCCCCTGTACTGGGGAAAGGCGAAGTCTTCCCTCAGGTACTGGGGGCAGTGCTGGGCCACTCACTTTGAGATAGAGATTGAGGGGCTGGAGGAGCGACAAGGCTGGGGAAGGGACTGGAGGGAAAGGCTGATGGGGAGAGGCTGAGGGAGCTGGGGGTGTTTAGCCTGGAGGAGACTCAGGGGGGACCTTCTCCCTCTCTACAACTCTCTGAAGGGAGGCTGTAGTCAGGCTCCTCTCCCAGGCAACAAGCACCAGGACCAGAGAGCGGGGTCTGAAGCTGCCAGGGGAGGGTCAGGTTGGACGTTGGGAAGCCCTTCTTCATGGAAAGGGTGATCAGAGCCTGGACTGGACTGCCCAGGAGTGGAGTCCCCATCCCTGGAGGTGTTGAAGGCCAGCCTGGCTGTGGCCCTCAGTGCCCTGGGGTGTGGCTGCTGTGGTGATGTTGGGTTATGGGCTGGGCTGGCTGAGCTCAGAGGGCTTCTCCAGCCTCCGTGATTCTGTGATCCTGTCTCAGCAAGGTTTCCCTTCTGCCACTGGAGAAATGCCATCCTTCCCCATCGCTGGCTCCTTGCCGCTGCGGTGCTGAACGTATGCACTCCCCCAATAACAGCCTCCCGCTCGCTCTTCGCGTGCTTTTGGGAATGAAGGGAAGGGTGACTGCTCATCTGTGCAAGCAGGAATGCGACCGCACGTGCCAGTACTGTTGCCCATACCCATACTGGTTTTTGTTTGTCCTTGCAGCCTCAGCTGAGGAGATGATGAAAGTCAGCCTCCCCGCCCTTGCATTTTTTTCTGCTCTCAATTCTCCGCAGGAAGGAGTCGGACTGCAGGAGCCATACAAATTGATTCACCTCCTGTAAATACGAGCTTAAACCTCACTGTAGAAGCAAAAGCCAGAGTCAAGGTGCTTGCTGGAAGGATGGAACCTTGCAGAGGGCTGTTGTAAATGCTCTGCGTATTGACTGCCAGAACAAAAGCCTAGGGCAAAGCAGTTCCACGGAGAAGGGGCAAAGCTTACTGCCTGTGAACAGTGTGGTTCATGCAGGGCGGAGCTGAGCTAAGCAGAGGTATGAGCCAAACCCTACAATTCAGATGCCAGTGTGCTCCCTTCAGGATCAGATTCCTTCAGTATCTGGCTACAGGCTGGCAGCCTGTGTCAGCACTCGGCAGATGTGGGGATACTGTTCCTGGTTTTGAAGGACCTTTCTCTGGGTAACTCGACAAGACCTCAGTGTCCTCGGTCGCCCACTCCGTAGCCGGGTGTGTTTGTGGTTCCTCCTCGCTGTATTCCACTCATCGTCTGTTATGTTTGTTAAAGCCAAGAACAGTTGTTGAGGTGCCCCTTGGCCCCCCAGCTGGGAGGCCAGACTAATGCAGTGCTTCCATCTGAGGCAGTTTCTTGCCTTCATTGAGTGGAAGCTGGTTTCAGGCTCCCTGAGCTCCATTGCCCTTGCAGTTCCCTCCAGGTGATGGACCAGAGCCTCCATTTGCTGCCTGCATCTGTGCTCAGGAAGGGTTATGGGCTGTGTAATAGCCCCAAACAACCTTCTCCCTGTGGTACTCGTGTTCACAAACCACAAAACAGCACATTTATTTATAAAGAAGGAGGAGAGGATGACTTGAAAATCCCAGTCTACACCCTACTAGTGGCAGGGGGATTGGACTAGATGATCTTTCGGGGTCCTTTCCAATCCCTTATGGTACTAAGGCTTTACCTGCCCTTTCACTGCCCTGCAGACCAGAGGGTTAGGTTTCTATCTTGGGTCAAAAGGCACCACCTTGGTGGGTGGGGGATGCTGGAGCTTCAACCCTCTACAGTCTGTCCGTGATACAGCAGTGTGTTGGCTCAGGACCCCCCTCGTGCAGGACCCCTACGGTGCAGACTCCTGCTCAGCCCTGAGTTCCTGTGCAGGGTAGAAGCAGTCAGTCAGTCAGTCAGGCCAGGGTGAGTCATCTTCAGCGGGCCTGCCCAGCCAGGGGGGCTCTTAAGTTCAAAGGTGGAAGACAAGAGTCTGTGCCAGGCCAACAGCAGTGTGGGAAGGTCCATAAGGCAGCGTCAGTCCGCAGAGGGAAGGCCGTGCATTAGGTTGTCATCCTTATCAAAGCTTGTTTTGTTTGGGGCTGGCGTGGTTGAAGGGGAGTCAAACGCAACCATCGTGCTTGCCACGTTGGAGGGGAGATTTCTGAAGGTAGTCGTGTTGTTATAACAGGTTTGCAAACTTGAGAAGGTTTCCAGTTGCCCTTGTGGCTTCTTTCCAGCGATACCTATCCAGCGCCTAATTCCTCACTCTTCAAAGGCTTTGAAGGCACTGAAGTGCTCACAAACAACTTACTGCAAAATATAAATAGAAGCTTCTTCTTGTGATGGGGTGGTGAGTGGAGATAAAAGGTTAAAACGATCTGTGGGAGGCCACAGGGAGGCCACCGTCAGGAAACGGGCTGCTCGCAGGCGGCTCCTGCCAGGGGGATTGGATGGGATGATCTCTCGAGGTCCGTTCCAGTCCCTCATGCTCTGTGATTCTGTGGTGCTGAATTCAGAGCTTGGGACCACAGCCCCTTCGTTCGGTCTCCTGTGGGAGAGATGACTGGCTGTTAGGACAAGAAAAGATTGCCTGTGGCTGCACACGGGGGCACCGCTTGGCCAAGCGGAGCTGGCAGAGGTGGGCAGGTTTCGACAAGGTGAGCTTGGTGGTCGATCTGTTGTGTGGGGGGTGCTCCGCTGACTTGCAGCCTGAGGCAGCTGGCTCTCGAATGGGGAATGAACTGGGTGCCAGGAACAGCAGAGCTTTACGTTCAAAGGTCCTTGGCACCAGGAGCACGCGCAAGGGAAGTGCACGTCAAACACTTCCTCGTATTCGCTCGCCCTAGCTCTCCGCGCTCTTCTTTCCTGGTGCAGGAAGGTCGTTAACGACAGAGCCCCAATAAAGTCTGTGAGGGAAGGTTGTGCTCAAGCGGGGTTGTTTCAGCTGACTTGGGAAACAGAGGTTGGCTGAAGTTGAGAGTGGAGGGATGATGCAGGTGGCTGGAGGCAGTCTGCTGTGGTAGAGAGGATACAGCTACTCGTGCTCACCTGGATCCATGCCCCTGCAGGCTTATGCCGGGGTGAGGGATAGCCATGCATCACTTTGGTGCAGAAACCAGAGGCAACGGGTAGGTGGGAAGGGAGCTCTTTTCTAACCACAGTGATTCTGTGATTCCTCTGGGTTGAGTAACTCCACTGCGCAGCTGCGTCGCCACGATCGCTCCCCATCCCAACGCAGGGCTGCAGGGCAGAGGCAGCCCAGGGCTCTCTGCTGCCTTTGCTGCCCCCCAGTCCTGCCTTCCCAGCTTTGGCAGCACACATGTCCCCAGTCAGCCCCCACCTCGCTGTTCATTTCTCTGCGCGTCTACTCCCCGCAACGCGATGTCTTCCTCGCCCAGGCTCTGCCAGCAGAACAGTTTGTGCGTGGTCTGCCTTGGCTTGTGTTGCATAAATTGTGGAAGTGTTTATTTGGTTGAAATTGAAAACACAGTGCGCTGGCAAAGGGCTCGTGTCAGGAGGATTGGCTCCCCAGTCAGCTCCTCGTGGCACAGGGATGAGGGGATGGCAAGGCAGGGATCCCCACTGAGGCTGTCGCGATGCTACAGCCCTAACGTTGTGCATCCCTGGACTTACAGGATGGACACAACTGCTCAGCTTGTTCATTTGCTGTGGGTTGTTTCCTTCAAATTATGTGCTGGGGAGTGGAGTTGCCTTTCAGATGTGCTTAGCTGATGAATGTGAGAGGTTTCCTGGGCCAAACATTTGCACGAGAGCCAGCAATGGTGTGAGCAGGTAGCTTCGCCTTGCCGAGCACTGCTGTAGCTGGCCATGGGCCTGAAGAACAGACACAGCCAACACAATCACACAGAGTTATTGAGGCTGGAGAAGCCCTCTGAGCTCAACCAGCCCAGACCAGGATCTGACACCACCACAGCAGCCACACCAGGGCACTGAGGGCCACAGCCAGGCTGTTCTCAAACACCTCCAGGGATGGGGACTCCACCACTGCCCTGGGCAGCCCAGTCCAGGCTCTGATCACCCTTTCTGTGAGGAAGGGCTTCCTAACATCCAACCTGACCCTCCCCTGGCGGCTTCAGGTCCTGCTCTCTCATCCTGGTGCTACTTGCCTGAGAGAAGAGCCTGATTCCCACCTGACTGCAACCGCCCTTCCAGTAGTTGTAGAGAGGGAGAAGGTCCCCCCTGAGTCTCCTCTCCTCCAGGCTAAACACCCCCAGCTCCCCCAGCCTCTCCACATCAGACTTTCCCTCCAGTCCCTTCCCCAGCCTCACTGCTCCTCTGGACCCACTCCAATGCCTCAATTCCCAGGAGTCTTGATACCCTCATAGGTATTTAGATCCATTTCTGGGTGTATAGCTCAATACCTTGATAGGCGTTGATTAATTAAGGTTGTCTCTGATAGAGGAATGTTTTAATAATTGCTAATACAGAAATCATTTGAAATGGAACCAGAGATAATATAGCAAAGGCAAGAGTAAGATCTAAGCCGATCAGATTTGGGTGTAATGTAATTAAATGAGGCTTAAACATAAAAAGCATTAATTCATCTTTAATAGCCCGAATTTAGCTTCTTCAAAAGGAGTTGAAGACAGAATAAAGGGGTTAAACTGGTGCTGTTGGAACAGATGAGAGCTTTGCCACCGAGGGGAGGCTCAGGCTCCTTCAGCCTGACATCAGCAAGCAGTGCTGAGCTGTCCACCCTGCCTACGTCAGTCTTGCTGCTCCGCTCCCTCCTTACTCACTGGGCAGCTCCCCCTGCTACTGAATGTGTCATGCACCTGGGGAGGAACGGGGATGAGGGAAGGCTGCTGCCTGGGTCTGGGGCTGCGCTGCATCGTGCTTTTTCATAGTCACTCACTGCAGAAGTCAGGGGGCCTGTTTAGTGCCACTGAAATAAGGCTAGGCACAGGCTTAACTTCAACCACATGTCGTGGTGGCTGGGGCCTGAAAAGGCTGGGTTCAGTGCAACTCCTTTTTCTCTGCTTTGGCTGTTGTTGTTGTTGTTGTTACTCCCACAGCATCCTCTCAGCCAAACTGAGGCAGTGTGGTCTGCACAATCTCCTAGTGAGGTGGATCGTGCACTGGCTGCAGGAGAGAAGCCACAGAGCAGTGGTCAGTGGGATGGAGTCTAGTTGGAGGCCTGGATCTAGTAGAGCTCCGCAGGGGTCAGTACTGGGAGTACTGGGACCAGTCCTGTTCAGTGTAGTCACTGATGACTTGGATGAGGGATTAGGGTGCACTGTTAGCAAGTTTGCTGATGACACCAAGCTGGGAGGAGTGGCCAACACCCCAGCAGGCTGGGCTGCCATTCCTCGGGACCTAGACAGGCTGGAGAGCTGGACAAGGAGACATTGAATGAACTATAGGGATTCAAGAGGGATGAGGAGCTGCTGGACAGCGTAGGGCAACGAGGATGATGAAGGAGGTGGAGCACCTCCCTTATGAGGAGAGGCTGAGGGAGCTGGGTCTCTTTAGCTTGGAAAAGAGAATGTTGATAAATATGGAAAGAGTAGGTGTCAGGAGGATGGAGCCAGGCTCTGCTCAGTGGCATCTAATGATAGGACAAGGGGCAGCGGGTGTGAGCTGGAGCAGAGGAGGTTCCACATAAACATGAGAAGGACCTTCTTCCCAGAGAGGGTGCCAGAGCCCTGGCAGGGGCTGCCCAGGGGGGTTGTGGAGTCTCCTTCACTGGAGATGTTTAAAACCCACTGGACCTGTTCCAGTGCAGCTTGATCTAGGGGATCCTGCTGTGGCAGGGGGATTGGACTGGATGATCTTTGGAGGTCCCTTCCAGTCCCTAACGGTCTGTGATTCTGTGACTATTATTAAAACTGGAGGTTGCAGCCAGCACCTCTACACGTTCCAATTTTTTTTGCCCTTTGGAAGAAAAGATTGGATTTTACTTCTCTGAGGTCACTGGCAGTTAAACTGCATCACGCTGGGCTCTGCTCAGACAGAGCAGGCTGAGTGAATAGGGTCTCCCAACTTTCCTGCTGCCTCTGGTTGCCTGCAGATAATTTGGTCCTAGAGCCATATCAGCAGCACATCTGTTCCTGCCTTGGACCTGATAGCGCTGCCCTTCCGCATGCAGAGCTTCCCTTGGAAATATGAGCACGCAGGGCTGTGAGATTGCTCCTATCATGACAACTCCCTGGCAGAGGAGAAGGACAGAAACTATTTTTAAACGACAGCTTTGAATTGGATGAATATTGCTGAGTGCAGCGAAAACTGGTGTCAAAGCCCTGAAATCATGGCCTGGGCACTTTCCTCACGCCAGCGGTTTGCGAAGGCTGCGCTTCTGGAGGACTGGGCTGGCAGTTCTCAGCAAGATGGTTTTGCTCTCCCTGGTGCATGTTCTGCAGCAGCACTTTCAGTGTGAGTCAGGCTGGAGAGGGGTGAGTCCACTGGGGCTGGACTTTGCACAAACCCCTGTAGCTCTGCCTTGCACAGTCCTCAGGCACTGGGGGCAGTTCTGGGCCCCTTGCTTCAGGAAAGAGATTGAGGGGCTGCAGTGGGTGCAGAGGAGTAGTGAGGCTGAGGAAGAGGCTGGAGGGAAAGGCTGATGAGGAAATGCTGGGGGTGTTTAGCCTGGAGAAGAGGAGACTCAAGGGGGTCCTTCTCCCTCTTTCCAACTCCCTGAAGGGAGGTTGTAGTCAGGTAGGGGCGAGGCTTTTCTCCCAGGCAACTAGTGACAGGACAAGAGGGCAGAGCCTGAAGCTGCCCCAGGGAAAGGTTAGGTTGGATATTAGGAAGCCCTTCCTCACAGAAAGGGTGGTCAGAGCCTGGCCTGAACTGCCCAGGGCAGTGGTGGAGCCCTCATCCCTGGAGGTGGTGCCTGGCTGTGGTCCTTGGTGCCCTGGTCTAGCTGATGTGGTGATGTTAGGCTGGACTTGGTGATCTCTTGAGGTTTTCCCCAGCCTCAATAACTCTGTGATAGTGCTTTAAGCTTGCTCAGAAGATCATTATTCAGCCTTGCTGCGCTTCCCCCACATTTGGTTTTATGTTCCTGCCTCAGTGTTCATTTCCAACTTTCCCTTCCAAGTTTCAGTGCTCCGTGGCTGCGGACAGAAAGCATGTGTTGACTTCTTAACGCAGGAAAATGATGGCCTCCTTTCGCCATCACTCACTGGTGTATGGCTTCAGAATAACCCAAAGGGCTCTCGCTCAGCTTTTCATTTAAAACAAACCATCTGATTTGATCCAAGATCATTATTTCTCCCTGAAGCGCTCTCAGGGTGATCTGCACATATGAAAACAGGCAGTTTATAACCACGATTGTTTCCCTGCCTTTGATGGAGCAGTCACCAGTCGACAAAGGTAAAATTCACCACCTCGGAGGGAGATGCTTTAGTTAGTTACAGTCAGTCCTGTTCTAAGACACTCACTGCTGCTTGGCTGTGGATTGGCCTGCCAGTCTTCTTTGCTGACTCTGGTGATCTCGGGTCGTAAAGCTGGGACAGTTTCCCATACCTGCCCTGCTAGGAAGCACCCAGAACTATATGAGTGCAGGGGAGATCTCACAATCAGAGTTACTGAGGCTGGAAGACATCTCTAAGACCATCAAATCCAGCCCGTGACCTGACATGGCCACAATGATGAGATCTTTCTCTTGGACCACTTCCTATGTTCTGGAAACCTGAGGGTCTAGGTGAGCCTGTTTATCAGGTTTTGGTGCTAACCCTAAGTTTTCCAGTCATAAAATCATAGCATCATTAGGGATCAGAAAGGACCTCGAAAGATCACCCAGTCCAATCCCCCTGCCACAGCAGGATCCCTAGACCAAGTCACATCCAGGAACACATCCAGGTGGGTCTTAAACATCTCCAGTGAAGGAGCCTCCTTGGGCAGCCTGGCTTAGAGATTATGATTGTATTTAAGTGTTTCTCATACATGTTGATAAATATGTGAGGGGTGGGTGTCAGGAGGATGGAGCCAGGCTCTGCTCAGGGGCACCCTGACAGGACACAAGGGGCAGTGGGTGTGAGCTGGAGCAGAGGTTCCACATCAACCTGAGAAGGAACTTCCTCATGGTGAGGGTGACAGAGCCCTGGAAGTGGCTGCCCAGGGGGGTTGCAGAGTCTCCTTCTCTGGAGATGTTTAAAACCCTCCTGGATGTGTTCCTGTGTGACTGGATCTAGGTGATCCTGCTGTGTCAGGGGATTGGACTGGATGATCTTTCGAGGTCCCTTCCAATCCTGAATGTTCTGTGATTCAGCTCAAGCGACCCTCTGCATGCTCCTGCATCCCTCTGTGGGTTGGCACGGCCAGCCCCGGGCAGGGGTGGAGCTGCCGCCCCTCGGCGCGTTGTGGCAGCCTGCAAACAGCCAGGCCGCAGGACCTGCCCGAGGGGCGCCGCCAGGTGAGCCGGCCGCTGTTTGCCGAGGGGGCTGGGGCCTCGGGCTAACCGCCGCCCCCCTTCCGGGGCGGTGGCAGGGGAGGGGGAAGACCGCTTCCAGCGGCTCCCGCCCCCGTTTCCCCCCTCGGAAATGGGACGGACAGAGGGGGCTCACCGGGTCCGCTCCGCTCCCGTAAACGGCAGGGAGGAGGAGGAGGGCGGCGCCGACCCCCGCCCCGGCCCCGGCCCTGGCCTGACGCCACAGACCGGAGAAGCAAGACTTTGGTGCAGATCTACCACCACCTCCCCACGAAGCGCGGTGAGCTAAGGAATACCTCTGTTTCCTCCTGGAGTTGAGAGGGGAGTGGAGAGGGTCGTGGAATCCTCTCGGCCACGTGCAGAGTGTGTGTGTGTGGGCAGCGGCCCTGCCGTCGGCCTCCATCTTGGATCCCGCGCGTGGCCGGGGCCCTGTGGCCGCCGCCGCCATCTTAGAGAGCCCTGGTCAGCGGGAAGAGAGGCTGGGTGTCGCTTCTGCCGCTGAGGAAACGTGAGGATGCTCAAGTACTGGGGGAGAATTCCCTCGGGCTTAGCTGAAGGAAGCAGAAGGACTCGAGAGGCCTTAAACCCTGAGCATGAAAGACAAGAGTCTGGGCATTTCGAGAGCACAGAGGGAGGCAGTTCAGGCGCTGAGGAATCGGGCCGTCCCGATGAGCTGGAGAAGCTACGGTGGAGAATTGAAGTCTGAAAACAGCCTGGGTGCTGCAGTACCACAGGCAGGGGTGATGCATGACTAATGGGGTGGTGGTACTCATCTCAGCTTGACTGACACGCTCTTTTCTCCCAGCTCTCTATGTGAAAAAGACCCAAGGACCGATACGGTAGTGATCTCCCATTGTATTTTTCTCAGAGTGTGTGGTGGCATTTGTGACAGTTTCTAGTTTGCACTAATTTGCTTAACCTTTTCTTCTTTTCTATATACAGCTACAGCGTTAATAAACCCTTTTCCAGTTTCCCTAAGCTATCCATTCTCTGGCAGATTTATCAGAGGTCTCATCAAGACCTAAGTGCTTTGTCTGTATCTTTAATTGTGGTCTTGAACGCACCATAGGTGTTTAGGAACAGGGACATAGAACTACTTGACGGAGTCCAGCACAGAGCCAAAAAGATGGTGAAGGGAGGGGATCATCTCCCTGCTGAGGAAAGGCTGAGAGAGCTGGGACTCTGAGCTTGGTAAAAAGGATGACCTCATGAATGTTGATAACTGTGGGAAGGGTGGGTGTCAGGAGAATGGAGCCAGGCTGTGCTCTGTGGCACCCAATGATAGCACAAGGGGCAGTGGGTGTGAGCTGGAGCAGAGGAGGTTCCACATCAATCTGAGAAGGAACTTCTTCCCAGTGAGGGTTACAGAGCCCTGGAAGGGGCTGCCCAGGGGGTTGTGGAGTCACTTTCTCTAGAGACGTGTAAAACCCACCTGAATGTGTTCCTGTGCAACTTCAGCTAGGTGATCCTGCTGTGTCAGGGGGATTGGACTGGATGGTCTTTGGAGGTCCCTTCCAATCCCTAATATTCTGTGATTCTGTTCTGTGATACTGCTGCAGTGCTCTGTGTGTTGGAATGGACTGTCCAGGGCAATGGTGGACTCTCCATCCTTGGAGGTGCTGAAGGGCAGCCTGGCTGTGGCCCTTAGCGCCCTGGTCTAGCTGATGTGGTAGTGTCAGAGCCTTGACTGGGCTGGATGACCTCAGAGACCTTTTCCAGCCTCAGTAAGTCTGCAGTTCTGCATTTTCTGACCGTTTCCTTCCTCATTGAAGGAACTGGTTTTCCTTGCCACTCTCTAACCAGGAGCATTCAGCATTTGGTAGTATTCTGCGTTCTTGTCACAGTTCATTTGTTGGGAGTGTCGGGGTTTGGCAGCCTCCGAAGGCTGCCTGTGTGTCGCTGTGACCCTGGTCCCAGTGTGCCTGCTTTTCTGTTGCTGCCTGCACCTCATATCTGAAGAAACACATCTTCTGCAGGGCTTCGCAGCACCACTGACGTGTCACACCACACCATGTTAACCACTGGGTTAAGTCCAGCCTGGTGATGAGCAGTGCTCAGGGTCCTGCCCTACCCTGTACAGTCTGTGTGTGTAAATCACACAACATTAGGGATTGGAACGGACCTTGAAAGATCATCTGCCAGAGCAGGATCACCTCCATCAAGTCACGAGACAAATAAGAGAAGCAACCCGGGGTCTTTTGCTTCATAAACTGAAGAGAGGTAGATGGTGTTAACCCAGCTTTTGCTTTTTTCCAGGCGACCTGGTGTCTCGAGCCATGCACCACCTCCAGCCACTCAACGCCAAGCACCACGGGAATGGGACCCCGATGCACCAGAAGCAGGGATCGCTCTACTGGGAGCCGGAGGCTCTGTACACCCTCTGCTACTTCATGCACTGCCCGCAGATGGAGTGGGAAAACCCCAACGTGGAGCCGTCGAAAGTCACACTGCAGACCGAGAGGTAGGAGCCACCGCACGCTGCTTAACATGGTGGTGGAGATCTTTTGTTAATCAATCAGCTTGGCTGACTAATTGCTAATTACAGCTCGCTGCGTGAGAAGCTGAAGAGCAGTCTGGTCTGGTTTAGGATCACCTCTTTGAAACGCGTTTCCCTCGCTAAAGCGCGGCGCGGCTGACCCAGTATATATCAAAAGTGACACCCAGTGGCTACAGACAGCAAATTGGTTCCAGATGTGCTCTTGGGAAGAGATTTTCCTTTTCCCTTCGTTGTTGCTCAGCTATTCTGTGTTTTGGAAAAAGAAAATGAGGACTTCTATTTCTGGCCTAGCAGGTTTGGATTTTAAGGGGGGGGGGCTGTTTCTGTTCCTTAATAGGACTCGACAGCTGGGATTGAGGAAGTGGAAAATTAATAGTAGTGTTTGCGAAGGAGAGATTGTTAAAGGCTTTGGCTCCAGCAGTGCTGAGTACCTGAGCGGAGGAGTAACCTTGGGGCTGCCCCGAATTTGCTGCTGGAGGTGGCCAGGGCACGTGTGACACCCCATCCTGACTCAGGGTCTGCTGGAAGGAGAGGAGGAAATGACACCAAAGCCAGTGATATGGTGCCAAATGCCAGCAGCAGGCGGGCAGGGTGCCGAGCACAGGGCAGCTCGGCACCTCAGTCCTGCAAAACAGGACAGCTTGCTGGCCAGGGAGATGAAGCCATCTCCTCTCTAAAGCCAAGCAAACCCTCTCGTAACACAAGCCTCCACTTGTGTGGTGAGGCATGCTGTGCTCTTTCCCTGCCATGGTTCTTAATGATCCCAAACCCGCCTTTCCCAGTATGGTGACAAGAGGGAGTGGCTGGTGCTTGGAAAGTACTGCGTGTTCGTTTTGAGGATGGGTATTGTGGTGATGCAAATGCAAGTTGCTTTTCAAGCTGGCCTCCACATCTGCATCCCCATGTATGTAGTGCGCCGTACGTGTGAGCCAAGCTCTGCTCTGCACGTGTGACCTCAGAGCCGCCCATACTGGCCTTGGCTGCTGTTTCAGTATGAGGACTGCATCTCGAAAGCAGCATTTGAGAGTCTCGTCCTGGATCTAATTGCAAATGGTATGGAATAGAACCGTAGAATCATCGTGGCTGGAAAGGATCTCCAGGATCATCTAGTCCAGCCCTCAGCCCAACAGCTCCCTAACCCCTAGACCATGGCCTCAAGTGCTTGAGCTACTCAGTTTTTAAATACCTCCAGGGTTGGGAACTCCATCACCTCGCTGGGCAGCCTGGTCCAGTACCCAACTACTCTCTCAGCAAGGAACTTCTTCCAAAGATCCAATCTAAACCTCCCCTGATACAACTTGAGGCCATATTTCCTCATATCCTATCATTAGTAATCTGGCAGCAGAGCCCAGCACCAGCTTCGCTACAACCTTTTGGGTGGCTGTAGAGAGCAAGGTCGTCTCCTCTCAGCCTCCTCTTCTCTAGACTAAAGAACCCTGGTTCCCTCAGCTGCTCTTCACAGGGCCTGTTTGCCAGCCCTCTCCCCAGCCTTGTTTTCCTTCTCTGGACTCAATCCAGCCCCTCAATATCCTTCTCATACTGCGGTGCCCAAAACTGGACCCAGCACTCAAGGTGCTGTCTCACAAGTGCAGAGCACACCATCACATTGTTCCTCTTGCTGGTTACCCCGTTCCTGATCCAGGCCATGATGCCATCCGCCTTCTTGGCCACCTGAGCACCCTGCTGGCCCCTGTTCAGTTGGCTGTCACCCAACACCCCCAGGTCCTTTTCCGTCAGGCAGCTGGATAACAGATTATCTTCTTTGAAATGCTTTGGTTATCGGCTCCCAGAAACGCACACGAGATGAAGCTCTGGCACTAGTTGTTGTTAACTGGGAATTTTGCCATTCGCCTCTGGATGGCATTTTGTTTCTTTTCAAGTTTGGGTCTCTCTCTGCGTGCGCTTGTCTCCTTGTGCTCTATTGTTTCCAAAGTAGGAAAAAGATGTAAAAAAAGAAGGGAAATGACACAAATCCAGAATTATCTCATTTTTCTCAATTATTTTGAACGTTGTGAGTTGTCATCCAGCCTTGTTATTGCAGGAGGCCCAACCCATATCCAGGAGTGATCATTATGCATGAAAAATAACCAGAACTGAAGAACAACCTCTCCTGCTCTGTACTTTGTCGGAGTGGAACCAGTGGGAATCTATTTTACAGCAGATTTCCTTAAAAAGTCACTTAGGATTTGCTTTAGGAGGTTTTCCTTTGTGAGACTCCATGTGGAGTCCTGTGTCCTGTTCTGGAGTCCTCAACATCAGAAGGACACCAAGCTCCTGGAAGGTGTCCAGAAAAGAGCGACTCAAACGATCAGAGGGCTGGAGCACCTACCCCATGAGGATGGGCTGAGCAAGGTGGAGTTGTTCAACATGGAGAAAGGAGACTTCCAGGTGACCGCAGAGCAGCTTTCCCATCTCTGAAGGGGGCTACAAGAAAGCTGAGGAAAGTCTTTTGACAGGGGTGGTACGACAAGGGGAAAGGGTTCCAGACTTTAGAGGGGAGAGATTGAGGTTGGCCCTGAGGAAGTGATTCTTTGCTGTGAGCGTGCTGAAATGCTGGAACAGGTTGCCCAAGGCTGTTGTGGATGTCCCATCCCTGGCAGTGCTGAAGGGCAGGTTGGCTGGGGCCCTGAGCAACCTACTCTAGTGAAGGTGTCCCTGCCTGTGCAGGGGGGTTGGAACTGGATGTTCTTTAAGGTCCCTTCCATCCCTGGCCATTCTATGATTCCTTTCTCTGAGGTCACTTTAACACTCGTTCTCTCTGTTAGAGCACTTGAAACTTTGCTTATTTCAAGCAGTTCTTTGCTTTGTTTTGAATACTCTGTCTGGCAGGATGTCTTCCCTTGGCAGGACAGTTCAACAACTGCGGTGTGTGGTTAGGCCCAGAGCAAGTACTCGCTGTTATTGCCAGGAGCTTGTGGTCACTTTCAGAAAGAGCAGATACTCCTCCCGTTGCCTCTTCAGCATGCGTTAGTACTTAGCGCTGAAGTGGGAACGGTGCAGGGTTAAGGATGAGCCCGGGTGTTTCTCTAGAGCTTCAGCAGCTGGATGACCAGAAAGAAAAGCCATCTTGGGCTTGTTCTTGTGCGGTTTGATCTAGGTGATCGTGCTCTGGCAGGGAAATTGGACTGAATGATCTTTCGAGGTCCCTTCCAATCTCTAATGTTCTGTGATTCTGTGCTGCCTGGAGGGGAGATGGGGGAAGACATCTTCTCCTTAAGCGCTCTGGGGATCCTTCCTGCTAACCCTTTCCCATCTGTTTTCTTCACGTGTGAGCGTGCTTTGTGGTCCCTGATTTATTTCTGGTGGTTTTGGTTTTCATGATGAGGTTTTTGCAGGGGAGTTGGGGTTGTTAAACACGAGACTGTTTTATGCACAGAATCTTCACGGGGTTATGGGACCACAGAATTACTGAGGCTGGCAAAGGCGTCTGAGCTCATCCAGCCCAGCCTATGAACCTCACACCACCATACCAGCTAGTCTATGGCACTAAGCCTCAACCAGTTTGTCCTTAAGCACCTCCAGGGATGAGGACTCCACCACTGCCCCGGGCAATCCATTCCAGTGTCTACAAGCTTAGTGACACATCCCTTTGCTGCACTGCCTGTCTTCCCCAGCTGTAGCTATTCCTTCTATGTTGAAAGAAGCTCAGAAGGAAGCAAAGAGCTCCACACATCTTTCCCATCCGTGGCCCCTCTGTGTCTCTGCTGGTGCAGAGAAGCCAGGACTAGATGATCTTACAAGGTCCCTTCCAATCCCCAGTGTTCTGTTCTGTGGCTGTAGGCAGCATTTCCATGGAATAGGGTTTGTCCTTAGCTCATGTGAAACCAACTAGCTTGTCCCCTTCCTCCCTAACTGGGCATGCCCGGGTTGCAGAGGGTTGGGAGGTGGTGCCAGAGAGTTTCCCTGGCACTGGAATAGCTTGCTGGCCCAGTGAGCACCTCTCTTGTCCATCCCACCCACCCCTAGCCCTCTTGGATCTTGGCTCAGAACCAGGTTGAATCAGGGAGCTGCAGGGGCTCTGCATTTTTTTGTGGAGGCTGGATGCAGGAGGGGAAACGAGCACCGGCGGCAGCCCTGCCTGGCTCAGTGCTTTTCAGCTCGGAAAGCGGTACCTCCCTCCGAGTCTTGGGGGACACGTTAAATGGGATGTTTACCTTTGAATAAATCCGGTGCTTTGTTTCTAGGGAGCATTTCTCTGTGTTTGCTCTTTCGTGGAGGTAGAGAAATGAGAATGCGGTGCGGTTTTAATGGTGTTTGTCTTTAGATAAAATGAAAGGGAAACATGATCGTACAGCAAATCTCTTGCCGAGGGGCTGCTTTCTGGGAGGGGATGGATGTGGAAAGTAGCCAGGATGGCTCAGAAAAACTTAAAAAGATTCCTTACTTCCTAAATACCAGCAAACTTAACCATAAGATGGATGTGTGACCCCACACGCACACTAAAAATTCATATTGGAATCATAGATTCGTAGAGCAGTGTTGGCTGGAAGAGACCTTCAAGATCATAGAGTCCCAGCTCTTTTCTAGCCCTATCAGCACCACAAACACTGTCCCGTAAAGGTCTCTTCAGTACATCCAGGGATGAGGACTCAGCAGCTGTTTCAGTACCTGACAGTTCTTTAGGAAACAACATTATGATCCCTTTGGAAGAGGGGTACCTTGTAGACAGCTCTTTTGGCAGACACGGAGGTCAAGGGAAGGTGGGATGGACTTGTTTGTGAAGTCCCCTTTCCCTCTTCTGATGGAGACATTTGTTGCCTGCAAAAGCATCGCTCCTCGAGTGCCTCCACGTGCGGGCGGCTGTGGATTATTTAGGTTTGTTCATTCCTTTGCTTTCCTGGGAATCAAATATCCAGTGTTGAGGCCACCGTTGCCAAGATTTCTTCTTGCTTGCTGCTTCTGGTTTCATGAAAGGGTCTGTCCTGTGGTTCTGTTTTGCTGCTCAGCCTCTCTAACTCTTCCAAAATTATTGCAAGTAATTTCTTAAGCACCGGAAAGCGCAGAATCTGTAGTTGCAGATTTGTGTGATGATTTTTTTCTCCTTAAGTGGTTCCTTACCCACTTCTATCCGCAGCTGTATTGACAAAGTCCTCATTACTTCCTACCCCTCCATGTTCCCCATTAGCGACTCATTGAGAAGCAGCAGCTCAGCCTGTCCACAACCACCTATTAATTCTGCTCACAGGCAGCAGAGCTCCTTCTCCAGTGCTTCCTCTGCTGCTCTGCCTTAGCAGGAGCATTTACTCCTTCCAGCAGCCTGTAGCTTTTCATCTCTATTCTTAATGGAGCTGAAGGAGACTGGTTTTCTTCTTCTTTTCACTTTTCCTTCACGGTTTTCCCCAGCATGTGGAGCAATCCCTTCAGCTACTCCCTCCATTATTGGGTTAGTAATTCTTTTTACTGTTTGCACACGAGTGTGGACACACAGGCACTCACAAACATCCACGGCCACTGTGTGTTGCACACGTGCAGACAGTCGCCTGTGGCTGTTTGTGGCTAATGGAACACATTTGGGGTGTCATCTAAATTTTGCTCTATGCTTCAGATAGTAGGAGAAAGGGGTCCTGGGGGTGCTGGTAGCCAGCAAGATAACCATGATCCAGTCTGGGGGTTTGTGCCACAGCCAGTTCTGTCCAATCTGATGTCAAAACTGTGAAGTCTGAGAACCCCATTGTGGTTGCTTGCCAGCTCCTCACTTTTGACTCAGCTGAACTTCAAGTCCTGGCGATTAATGTTCACAGACACGCTGGGGGTGAGTTCGGAGAAGGTGACCTGCAGATACAGAATCATAGAATCACAGAATTACGGAGGCTGGAAAACCAGCCCAGCCCATAACTTGACACCACCACATCAGCTAGACAAGGGCCCTAAGGGCCATATTCAGTCTGTCCTTCAACATCTTCAGGGATGGGGACTCCACCACTGCCCTGGGCAGTCTAGTCCAGTGTCTGATCACCCCTTCTGGGAGGAAGGGCTTCCTAACATCCAACCTAACCCTCCCCTGGCAGCTTCAGGCCCTGTCCTCTCATCCTGTCACTGGTTGCCTGTGAGAAGAGCCTGACCGCTACCTGACTACAACCTCCCTTCAGGGAGTAGTAGAGAGGGAGAAGGTCCCCCCAAGTCTCCTCTCTCCAGGCTAAACACCCCCAGCTCCCTCAGCCTCTCCTCATCAGACTTTCCCCTCTGGTCCCTTCCCCAACCTCATTGCTCCTCTGGACCCATTCCAGCTCCTCAATCTCTTTCTTCAAGTGAGGGGTCCAGAACTGTTCCCAGTACTCAAGGAGAGACCTCCCCAGTGTCCAGTACAGGAGGAGAATGAAATCCCTAGTCCAGCTGGCCACACTCCCCTGGTACAAGCCAGGAGGCCACTCCTGTGCAGGCTCCAAAGCACCGACGTCCTGGTCCACGAAAGCATAAGGCAGGTCTCTGGGAGGCTTTTGTGTGAGTCAGGAGATTTGATCCTTCAGCCTAAACAAAACACAGAGTTGGCTTTTTCAGAGACTGGCTACTTGAGTCAACCTTAGCTGGGCTTCTGGTGTAGCAGAGGAGCTGCCTAGCATGGAGTCTGCATGGACTTCCGTGCTGCATCAGTCACCGCTGCCGGGTCCCCGGACAGAATTGGGACTCACAGCTTTCTGAAGGCATCAGGAAATCTGTGGTGTCTCTGCAGACAAGTAGGTTACGATGCAAATATAAAACAGGAGTTTTGCAGCCCAGAAACTTGTCTGAAGTGTGTGCTACATGCTGGGAAAAGCATGCTTTCCTGTCCTCCTAAAAACAGACCAGCATTGCAGAGAGGGTTTCATCCTACATTCCTAATGGAAGTGGCCAGAGCCGAGGATGCTTTGGATGCACAGATTGGGATTTTCTATAAAAAGCACATGAAACAGGCAACAAACCAATGGAAAGATCTTTTCATAACGTTAGAGTTGCTGACTCACATCTGCAAGCAGAAGCATCTCCCTCCTTCTGTCTAGGTGGGCTTTTTCTTGCAGAAGTACAGCCTTAGGCTTCTCAGAGGCACCGTTAACTCTTGCTTTATCTCTTTTGCAGTCTTAAACAGTAGTGACCCTTGTGTAGCACTTTGGGTTGCAGTCCCCACTGCTTGGCTGGAGAGAGTGAAGAAACCCAACAGCTACCACAGCAGCACCCTCCTCAGTAGCTGAAGGATTCTACAAACAGAAATCCCCCAAAGCAACTGTAATTAGCCTGTAATTTTAGCCTGGAAGAAGAGACTCAGGGGGGACCTTCTCCTTCTCTGCAGCTCCCTGAAGGGAGGTTGTCATCAGGTGGGGGTCAGGCTCTTCTCCCGGGCAACCAGCAACAGGACAAGAGGGCAGGGCCTGAAGCTGTCTGAGGAGAGTTAGGTTGGATGTCAGGAAGCCCTTCCTCATGGAAAGGGTGATCAGAGCCTGGACTGGACTACCCAGGGCAGTGGTGAAGTTCCCATCCCTGGAGGTGTTGAAGGCCAGCCTGGCTGTGGCCCTTAGTGCCCTGGGCTGGCATCTGTGGTGGTGTCAGGTCCTGGGCTGGGCTGGATGATCTCAGATTGGTTTTCCAGCCTCAATAATTGTGTGATTCTGTAATAATTGAATCATTCAGAAAGTGTTTAAGGTAAAGCAAGGTCAGGCCTATACAGCTGTGTCCACAGCTGGTGAAACTGGGGGGGAGGGACAACACGAGACAGCTGTAGGAATTCGTATCCAAAGAGGATTAGCCCTCAGCAATTTCTCTGTTCACACTGAGATGCAGATCATCAGGCCAGTCCTCTCTGTGGTGCTTGATTTAATACAGGCAGTGTGAGGTGGGACTGGGACTCAGCGTGTGAAGAACAACTCAAAGTGCCCGTGGACACAGAGAGGCTGCTTAACTCAGTTTCATTTTGAACACTGGCTATGTGGAGGAAACTTTCATGGGCACTTGATGAGCTCCTGGACCTGGGGCATGTTGCAGGCCCTGTTCTGGACAACAGATTCATGACCTGGCTGCGGTTTTTGAGCTACAGGTGGAAGAAGACTGGGTCTAGATGAAGGTGATGAGTGAGGTGATTTAAGGAAGGAGGGTTTAAGGAGGAAGATTATTTAAATCAGTGACCCAGAAAGGGTGACAAGGTCTCTCACCGCCTGGCAAAAGTGACTATGCAGTCACCTCTTGGTGACTTGGAGTCATCACGACTTGTTGTCACGTCACCAAGACTGACTGTGGAGGAACTGGGAGGAGAGAGTGAGACACCGCTTTACTGGCAAGAGGTTCCTGCCAAGAGGATGGGTTAGCAAGGAACTGGGAGCAACTGGTGAGAGGAAGAGCTCCTTAACCTGCTGGGAGATCAAGAAGAGGGTATGTGTGCCAGGCAGCCGTGCTCTTGGTGGCAAAGGTGGACCATGGAGGCAAGGGCAGTAGGCAGCAGGGACTCTGCACCCTGCAGAGGTGGTAGAGACAGAGGTGTTTTTGGGCACTGGCGTTTGTGGGGGTGCTGGCTCTAGCGCTTTGCAACTGGCATCGCAGCGGGTGGTGACTGTGAAGGAGCTTTATCCCACCCAAAAATAATGAAGCATCCTATTGCATTTTCCAGCACGTATTTCTCATGCTCTTCCACGTGACAGTTCCTCCTGCTTTTATACAGACTGCCTCTGAAAACAGCTCCAGTAATAATAGTAATAACAATAATAGCCGTGAAGCAGCCTGAACTATTGGCATCTGCATGAAGGGACTTTTCACAGAATCAGAATGTTCTAGGCTGGAAGGGACCTCTAGAGGTCATCTAGTCCGACCTCCCTACACAGGGACAACTCCACCTAGGGCAGGCTGTTCAGAGCCTCATCAAGCCTAACCTTAAATGACTCCAGGGATGGGGCCTCTACCACCTCCCTAGGCAGCCTATTCCAGCCATCAACCACCCTCACATTGAAGAAGATCCAACTTAAATCTCTCCTTTCCCAGGTTGAACCCACTGCTCCTTAACCTTTCCGTACAGACCCTCTTGAAAAGACCTTCCCCTGCCTTCATATAGGTTCCCCTCAGGTACTGGAAGGTCAAAAGAAGGTCCCCCCGGAGCCTTCTTTTCTCCAGGCTGAACAGCCCCAACTTTCTCAGCCTGTCCTTGAACAAGAGATGCTCCAGTTCCTGTGGGATCCTGCTGTGGCAGGGGGATTGGACTGGATGATCTTTCAAGGTCCCTTCCAATCCCTTATGATTCTATGTTTTTCCTATCCCTGCTTAATCAGCAAGCCAAGGGGGGAAGTGGCAGGCAGCCCAGGACGGCGGTCCCTGTCTCTGGAGCATCACGGGCTTTTGGCAGTCCCTCACAGCTTAGTTGAAGTGGGTTATATGTTTAGGAGGATGTGTGTGTCTCAACATCTGCTTCCCTGATGAGCCAGTTTGTAGTTTGACATGCCCCAGAGCCATCAGCCCTGCGAAACCAAGATCGCTGTGATGTTCGATGGGGCATGGAGGAGGAGTTGGTCCTGCTCTGCGTGGGAGAGTGCTGGGGAGATGCATGGGCTGCCACAGCTGAGGGTGTTGTGGAGATACTTGGGACAGAAGAGGAAGGCAAGTGGCCTTCCCTTGTAGGAGAATGCTGGTTGGGTATTGCTTGCAGATGTCTGCAAGGTGCAGGAGTTTGTGGTTCCTTGAGCCATGCCAAGTGAGATGTGAGAGAGATACTGTGTGGCAGGAAGGAACAACAAGGGATGCTGGAGCTCAGTGTGTGAAGAAGAGCAAAACATCTTGGTTTTAATTTGAACACTGATTATTTGGGGAAGTCTTTCACGAGCATCGGGGATGTGAGGGTTTGTGGGTGCATGTGATTCCCATTTCTGTTCCAGCAGGGCCCCAGGGAAGACCCTGTTCCAAGAAAAGCCAGCTGTCCCTTGGCTGAGGGTGAGGGAGTGCCCTTTGGGATCTGCTTTTTATTGGCTCTACCCATCCCTTTCCTACTTCCCAGCTCTTTTGCATGGAACGGGAGTTTCTCAGTGCAGAGAG
Source organism: Rhinopomastus cyanomelas (assembly GCA_013400115.1). Classification (NCBI taxonomy): domain Eukaryota; kingdom Metazoa; phylum Chordata; class Aves; order Bucerotiformes; family Rhinopomastidae; genus Rhinopomastus; species Rhinopomastus cyanomelas. Next base: position 517,247 of record VXBP01008047.1, read on the forward strand.
CTTTCCCTATATCCTGATTTTTGTCTCCTGGACGAGAGTTCTATACCAAACCCCTTGTGTTCTGGAGGCATTACTAAAGCTCATGCTTTCCTTTGAAACACAGCGAGTTCAAGAGTGAAGGAGCACTCGAGTAGAGTTAAGCACAGGTACACAGATGGGCTGGAGAAGGAGGTCAGAGCACTTGCTAACCCACACCCTGATGAGGTGCTTCTGCAGCAGTCGAGCTAATTCTCACTTCCCACCTCCTTCAGGCAGTCCAGCCCAGCACATTCCTAGTGCCGTTAGATCAGTTTAATTAAGGCGTGTGCTTCCAAAACAAATAACTAGGTGACTTTCCTGCTCTGGAACACCAGGTGCTCGACTGTCCTGGTTCTTACCTTTGCACAGCAGAGAGAAATCCACGCGTTCACCACTGACGTGATGTGTTCGCTTAACCCACTTCTGCATGGTGTCACTTGAGAAGTGGAATTTGTCTTGCTGACTCTCAGAATCACAGAACATTAGGGATTGGAAGGGACCTCGAAAGATCATCTAGTCCAGTCCCACTGGAACATGGCCAGGTGGGTTTTAAACATCTCTAGAGAAAGAGACTCCACAACCACCCTGGGCAGCCCCTCCCAGAGCTCTGTCACTCTCACCATGAAGAAGTTCCTTCTCATTTTGATGTGGAAACTCCTCTGTTACAGCTCACACCCGTTACCCTTTGTCCTGTCGTTGGGTGCCCCTGAGCAGAGCCTGGCTCCATCCTCCTGACACCCACCCTTTCCATATTTATCAACATTCATGAGATCACCCCCCAGATTGCTTTTTTCCAAGCTCAAGAGACCCAACTCCCTCAGCCCTTACTCATCAGGGAGATGCTCTCCTCCCTTCATCATCTCTGTGGCTCTGTGCTGGACCCTCTCAAGTAGTTCCACGTCCTCCTTGAATGTTGCATCATCTTATGGGTTGTCACCTCCCTGGAATTTTGTGTTCCTCTTTTTGGCATGCAAATTTAAGGGGAAAGAAAATATCCCCTTCACGTGGTCCATTGACTCTTGAAGGGTATTTTTAACCTATCGCAGAGAGCCATATTTGGTTCTCTTCTCAAAATACAAATTCCCTGACATACTCAGATATGCAGTTGATCTGGGACTTTCTTAGCCTTGGAGAAAAGAAACGCAGTGTGTTCTGGCTGAGCTCTGTGTCCTTGTGTATGGGCTGAAATTGGCCTTCCAAGACAATGTGCCTCCACCAAACACTGTTTCTCTCTCTTTCTTTTTGGGATTTGTTGCACCAAGTAAACACCTTCATTTCTATTTATCTTTGAAAGGTTTGCAAGACCAGGAGAAAAATATCTTTTAAAAAAGCAGTTTGCTAGTGCAGGTGTCACAGTTCTTGTAAACAGTGTTATTTGCTCAGCTCCATACGGCGGTGGGACAGATTGCCTTCTGGGTTCGTCTCTGACCTTCACGAGAGAGGAGAAGAAAGTGTAAAACTTCCGAGTCTGCTGTTCACAGAATCACAGAGTCACTGAGGCTGCAGAAGCCCTCTGAGCTCAGCCAGCCCAGCCCAGGAGCTGACACCACCACAGCAGCCACACCAGGGCACTCAGGGCCACAGCCAGGCTGGCCTTCAACACCTCCAGGGATGGGGACTTCACCACTGCCCTGGGCAGTCCAGTCCAGGCTCTGATCACCCTTTCCATGAGGAAGGGCTTCCTAACATTCAGCCTACCCTCCCCTGGCAGCCTCAGGTTCTGCCCTCTTGTCTGGTGCTGGTTGCCTGGAGCCTGACTTCCACCTGACTACTGCAGAGAGGGAGAAGGTTCCCCCCTTGAGTCTTCTCTTCTCCAGGCTGAACGCCCCCATCTCCCTCAGCTTCTCCTCATCAGCCTCTCCCTCCAGTTTCTTCCCCAGCCTCGTTGCTCCTCTGAACCCACTCCAGCCCCTCCATCTCTTTCTTGAAGTGAGGGGCCCACAGCTGCTCAAGGGGAGGCCTCCCCTGTGACCAGTATGGGGGAGCATGACATCTCTAGAGGCCATAACCTTCTGCTCTGCAGTTCGCCCAGCAGATGTTACAGGATCTAGAAGACTGTTTTCATCTCTCTGATGCAGCCCACGTTGCCTCATGGTAACTATAACCTAGAATGGACTTTTCCTTTGAGTGTTTTCCTGACAGCAGGTTTGCTGGGTGTCTGTAGGCATTTTTACACCTCCAGTGTGATTTGCAGCTCCCTTTCTGCTGTTTGCTCAGCGAGTGGGGAAAACAACTCCCACTGATCGCTTCTCTCCAGACACTTAACACTAGGGGAGAAGAACCTTTCTCCTCTGAGGACACGTGTCGTAGATGACCTGGGAAGCAGGTCACTTTCCAGGAGTAGATACACCCCTGCTTGTCCCTCTTCCCTCCTCTTACTGCTATCACCTTCATTACTAAGTGAGAATCATTCCAGGGTAGCTGTGAGAGAACATGTTCTGTCCTTATCAGCCTCCCTCTGTGACTGTGGCGGGTCTGGGAAAACAAACACCCCCTGGTCTTGAGGTGATGGCGTTGTGTTTGAATGGAATAATGATGTGAGTGGCAAGTCACAGTATCACAGAGTTATTGAGGCTGGAGAAGCCCTCTGAGCTCAGCCAGCCCAGCCCAGGAGCTGACACCACCACATCAGCCAGCCCAGGGCACTAAGGGCCACAGCCAGTTTGTCCTTCAACACCTCCAGGTCTTGCTATTCAGTTGTTGGCACGAGTGTCCACCTCACCTCATGAGGATCAGGTTGATTTTGCGACCCCATATCATAAATGCAAAAAGCTTCTTTTGTGTAGCCACATGACTGTGAAGACAGCCTCCGCTTCCTTCTCTTGGTCTGAAATCACAGAGTTATTGAGGCTGGGTAAGATGTCTGCAATCATCAAGTCGAGGTTGCGCAAAGCTCCGGACTGGAGGGAGGGTGGATGCTGCAGTCTTCCTCTGGAGAGCATGATCTTTGTCCCTTGTTTTTGCGGTGGGGTTGGTAGTAGATCTCTCCAGGCTGCAGTGATGATCCAGGATGTGGTCAGTCATCCTGAGCCTTGTCTCCCCTTTCCATGAGGAAGTGCTTCCCAGTATCCAACCTAACCCTCCCCTAGAGTCAGCCAAAGATGCCGTGGTGAAAAGGAGGTAATTCAGTTAAGTGCCTGTGAGATTTGGGAGCCCAGTGTCCCGGGGAGAGTTAGTGGCCTCGGGGCTTCTCTGTCCTTCAGCGCTTGTGAAACATTTCCTCCTTCCTCAGGAACATTAATAATCAGGCTGCGTAAAGAAAGTCAAGTCTTCAAAGATAAATAAATGCCATAAAGAGCTATAAATAGGAGAAGGATATTCCAGAATCAACATCTTAAATGATTGTGCTCAGGATAAGTCCTTTTGGGGTAAAGGTGGCTGTTTAAAATGTAAAGTATTTGCCTGCTGGGCATCCACTCCGGACTTTTCCTTTTATATCCTCCCTCAGGAAGAAGGATGACGAAAAGGAAAGCAATAAGAAATTAAAAGGAGCAGGAGAAGGGAAGAGAGAATAAGTAGGGAATGATGCTGCACTAAAAGGAAAATTTCCAGTGTTAGGACGAGATACCTGATCAAGAGAGGGGGATATGGGAATATACAGGGAAAGGGAACCACATAGGAAACGAGACAAAAGGTTCAAAAGAAGAAGGTAAGAGCAGGTTAATTGCAGACATTCCTTGAGGACAGTAGTCATTTCTAAGCTTCATATCTTTTTTCCCTGGTTTCTACTATTATAGCAATCCCTGTTCACATCTGTGGCCATGGAATCTCCTTCAGCAGTCCTCACTAAATAGGGGACTTTCAGCATAATTAGTTTGATTATTTAATTATTGCTATGATTATTTTAGAAAGGGGGTGGTAAATACATTGAGAGAGTTCTCATCCTCCTCTGCTCTGCCCTGGTGAGACCACATCTGGAATCTCATGTCTAGTTCTGGGCCCCTCACAGGATCACAGAATTACTCAGGTTGGAAAAGACCCCTGGGATCATAAAGTCCAAGCATCTACCCAACCTTACAAGTTCACCCCTAAACCACATCCCTCAGCAGCACATCCAAACGATCTTTAAACTCATCCAGGGATGGGGACTCAGCCACCTCCCTGGGAAGCCCATTCCAGTGCTTGACCACCCTTTCTGTGAAAAAACCTTTCCTATTATCAAGTCTAATGTCAGTTCCAGAGGGGGACAGAGCTGCTGGAGCAGCTGTCCAGCGCAGAGCGACAAAAGATGATGAAGGGAGGGGAGCATCTCCCTGCTGAGGAAAGGCTGAGGGAGCTGGGGCTCTTGAGCTTGGAGAAAAGGAGACTGAGGGGTGACTTCATTAACGTTTATAAATCTGTGAAGGGTGGGTGTCAGGAGAATGGACCCAGGCTCTGCTCAGGGTCATCTAATGACAGGACAAGGGGCAACGGGTGTGAACTGGAACACAGCAGGTTCCACATGAGTCTGAGAAGGACCTTGTTCCCAGTGAGGGTGACAGAGCCCTGGCAGGGGCTGCCCAGGAGGATTGTGGAGTCTCCCTCTCTGGAGACATTTAAAACCCATCTGGCCATGTTCTGTGTGACTATCTCGGGGAGCCTGCTCTGGCAGTGGGATTGGACTAGATGATCTATTTTTGAATGAGTGATTTCTTCTACCCTTTCGCAGCCCACGCAGCTGTGTAGCGCAGCAGAGGAACCCTTCCTGAGCTGTTCCCTGGAGTATACAGCTGCAGAGGAGCAGTTGGGCACCCTGGTTTGTGAAGAAGCAGGAATAAAAACCTGTTAAGGGTGGGAGAGCAGCAGCCTCTGTTGCTCTGGGAATTTTGTCTGTCGGTGACTTTCCAAGAGGTTCCGCTGCAGATACTGGATTGTTTTAACTCCAAACTAGGACTTGAAGCTGCATTTCTCATGTAAGGTTTGGCATTTTAACTTGGTCCCCAAATACATTTTAGCATAGGTGAGGGGAAAGTGTGTGTTGTGTGCTTCACCACATGGGCCTGGGAAGCTCCTGTCAGACACACAGCTGTCCGGTTCTCCTGGAGTGAATGACCCCGTCTCTGATGTTGTCCAACTTCGCTCAAATTGGGGCTGTGGTCCAGAATCCCACCATCCACTTTGGAGAGTGGTACCCAAAGGAGTGGTGGTTTGGTACTGCTAAAAGTGGAACAAAACAGCCTGATTCCTGATGCTGCCCATCCCTGACCTCCACAGCGCAGAGGGATTGTCTGCAAAGGCCCCTGTGTTCATCACTGAGCGTGAGGCACACAGCAGGAGGTGCTGGAGTTACTCACCCATCACCTCCCTGGCATCTTTTTTCTTTGTGGGTTTGTTATCCCACCCCTGTTGCAAGGCAGCAGGGGAGCGTACCCAGCCCAGCCAAAGCAGGACGTGCTCCTGTGCCAGGCTCCTGCCCTCTTTTCAGGATACACTGTGTGGAGGATGAGGGAAGGAGGGGAGGGCTTGCCAAGTGGGTGCACTGACCTCACAAGAGCCCCATAAATGAGTGTGCCTCCTCAATCTTGATCTTCAAGTAATCCTGCTCCAGTGACAGGGTGAGACATCTTGGTGTAGCCCTGCCTGAAATGTGCAGAGCCGGTTTTCTCTGCCCTGCTTGCATGTTCCTTGATCTCTTTTCTGTCTGTCTGTATTCTCACACATCTATACACGTGCACACACAACCTCCCCCCGTATACCTGTTATGTTGGTGCCAGTGTGCTGTAGCGTTCATGTCTGTGTGCTTTCCCAGGCCATTCATCGTGCTGCCTCCCCTGATGGAGTGGATACGGGTTGCCGTGGCTCACGCGGGGCACCGTCGCAGCTTCTCGGTGGACAGCGATGACGTACGGCAGGCGGCGAGGCTCTTACTGCCGGGAGTTGACTGTGAACCTCGACAGTTAAAGTAAGTCCAGCAAAATACAAAACCTACTGCTTTGTGCAAAACGGGTCTCTTTTTCCCCCGCGGCAGCGAGTGAGCAGGCAGGCAGAGGGCTCTGACTGCCGGGAGAGGTGCATGGATGCTCGGGCTCGTGACTGCGTAGCGACTCCCGGTATTTGCTGGTTGCGTGGTAATGGGTGCTGGTGTTAGCTCGCAGCCGGATCGAGCCTGTGGTCTGCTTGTCAGAGTTCATGTGGTGTTTCTTTTTTTATCTCTTATTATTAGCTCCTGCTTTGTAATGAGGGGCTGAGATCTGCTGATTGTCTGCTCCGCGGGGCTTTGCTAGGAAATGCCGACATGGAATTGGCAGGGCTGCAGATGTTTCTCAGGGCTTTGTTTTCAGCTTAAAGCAGGCGGCTAAACTTAGAGGTGAGGCTGCCTCTTGCAGTGAAATTGTGTTTTTCATGCTGATGGCTGTTCAAACGAGTTGTAAATGTCAGCCTGGGCAATTCGACTTCTTTGTATATTGGAGGAAACCTTTTCGTTTTCTAATGAAGTCTTCAAGTGTTTATTGCCGGGGTGTGTTTGTAGAGGCTGTTTTGCTTTAAGTACCTGTAGAAGAGGGTGGTTTGGGGCTGCTCTGGAGTCAAGAACTTATTTGGGGTTGATTTGCTCGTGAGAATCTGCCAAGCAGAAATGACTGGCTGCTATTGCTTCGTGAATTTGTACATTAACCCCAGTTTTCAGCAGTTTGCCTCTTCAGACAGTGGTAGGTGCATTCTTTCCTGCAACGCAGAAAGCAGGGGGGTAACCTGCATGATTAGCTGTGGCAACCTACATCGGAGTAGCTGCCTTCTGTTCACTCTGGCCTTGACCCGCCTGGATGTGTTCCTGTGAGACTTGGTCTTGGTGATCCTGCTGTCGCAGAGGGATTGGACTGGATGATCTTTCGAGGTCCCTTCCAGTCCCTAATGCTTTGTGATTCTGTGATTCACTGATTCACTATTTAATTGAAGAAATACTTTGAATTTCCAAAAGCAGCGTCTTGAGCAACTCAAGTCCTGAATCTTGGCTGTAAAAACTCTGCTGCGGTCTGACCATCTCAGCTCTCATTTTCATAAGAGCAATGTTGTGCACCCCAGGTGAAATGTCAGAACTTTTAGGAACTACTTTCTGAAGCCACACAGGCACAGTGAATTTAATACCTCTGCCAGTGTTCAGGTGCGATTGCAAATAAGGCAGTAAACTCATTACTCAACATTCTCTGTTTTAAAAATTACGGTGGATACAGATAAATAAAAAACTCCACAATAGCCCCCTCCTGAAGTTGCATTTTGTCAGAGTAAATATGTGTATTAATTTATTCAATATATTTTATATATTTTATATGTATTGTATATATTTTTATATATTTAGTATATATTATAAAATTATACATATATAATTTTATATATATATATGGAAAAAACCTCACTGTTACCAGTTAGACCATTTTCCAGGAGTTTCGAAATGACTTGAAGTTGGGGGGAGCTGGATTGTGCTGCGGGAGGATTTATTCATTCAAATGAACAAATCAGCCCTCAAGTTTAAAGTTACCATCAAGAATTCATTTAATGAAGAAGTGGTTGCTGCTGTGCTGCTTGTTTTGCAAAGGGGGATGAGCCCCCAAGAGCACAGCCTGGGATCAAGGAGGTGGAGTGCAAATTAGTGTCCGTGTACTTTTGGGTTTATTTTAGGGTCTGTGTCTGGTGCCGGTGGAGTGCGGCAGGTTCTTTGCATAGCTGCAAACCAACCCCTGGCTGCCTGCAATCCTGGTATCAAAGAAAGGACTGAGCTTTTCAGAAGAATAATGGGAGGCGTCAGGATGTTAATTTGAAACGTTTGCAGCTTGTAATTTTTCCTTTGTTTTCAGTGCAGACCCTCAGCAGCTTCTCATTTCCACTAAGCTGAGTGGCAGCCTTTCATGGGTCCCCATTTGGGAGGGAGTGTTTGCAGCCCTCAGCCTCTCAGCTAGCATCAGTTCCATAACTGCAAACACTCTGGAGGAGGGGGAAAACACAGCAACTTTGCAGAGGATAACTTTTCAAACAGGCTGTGTGATGGGTGACAGCTGGAGGATTTAGAAGGCAGTTAGCTGGGTATATTTTGTGACTCTTCTTGAAATGGCTTCATAAGTAGAACCTTTGGGCCCTTAGGTCTAGAAGTTGAAAGAGTCCAGCCCAGAGCCACAAAGATGATGAAGATAGTGGAGCATCTCCCTGATGAGGAAAGGCTGAGAGAGCTGGGTATCTTGAGCTTGGAAAAAAGGAGCCCAAGGGGTGACCTCATTAGTGTTGATAAATATGTGAAGGGTGGGTGTCAGGAGGATGGAGCCAGGCTCTGCTTGCTGGCACCCAAAGGCAGGACAAGAGGCAGTGTGTGTCAGCTGGAACACAGGAGGTTCCACTTCAATATGAGAAGGACCTTCTTCCCAGTGAGGGTGACAGAGCCCTGGAAAGGGCTGCCCAGGGGTGTTGTGGAGTCTCCTTCTCTGGGGGCATTTAAAACCTGCCTGGCCGTGTTCCTGTGCGACTGGATCTAGGGGATCTTGCTGTGGCTGGGGCTTGGATTGGATGAACTTTCGAGGTCCCTTCCAGTCTGTGCAACTGGTTCAATTTCTTCATCAGTCTTCTTTCGTTCCTAAAGTACAGAGTCTTGAACCCAAACGTTCAGTGGTCCCATGTGATTCCACATCATTCCATGGTGTTGATTCACAATCTGTCATTGCACTTGGGTGAAGCAAAACCAGCTTCCATATTAGAACGATGTGCATATGGGGAGAGGGAGAGATTGGCAGGATCTCAAAGGCTGTTAAGTTCAGGATCAGTTCAGATCAAAACCAAATGTTCCGCTTCTTATCTGAACCACAGCGTGGAGATCCCCCCCCAGCAGAATCGTGTGATGCTTCGCATACTCCAGCATTGAGGTTCCCTATCTGTGGCTTTGTAAGGCATCTCTGATTTCTTCCTGCCTTTCATTCCAGTACTTCCTATCTTTCTCCCCTCTTCTGATCCTTTTTTAAAACCCCGTGGCCTTAATTTCATGCAATGTTTTCATCTCCTGAAAGAGGAGCTCTTCTTGCTCTAACTAGAAGAGTGAAGGAAGCTGGAGTGAGGCAGGAGCTGCCTGTCTGTCTCCTTCCTGATCTCTTCTCCTCTTACAGCAGCAGCAGCAGACATGCCAGAAAATGTCTTCTTGGGAGACGAGCAGGGATTTAAACACCTTCCCTCAGAGAGTGGAAGCTTTAGATAGAGCACTTGTCTGCACCTTTTGCAAGTATGTAGGTTTCACAGATGGGTTGACTGCTAGATGCACAAACACCTAGCCGGGATGGTGGCCCGAGTTGTGTCCAGTACTCTTTCTTGTAGAGGAAGATTGAGTTAAGCCTCACCTGTGCTCAGATCACCTGAAGGAGCTGGATGTAGTCAGTAGAAACTGTGTTCAAAGTGGCTCTCTGCTGCCAGAAATCTGCTGAGGCTGGCTCTGCTCTAGATTGTTTATTAATTAGGGCATCACTGATGAAGCTAAGTTGTTGCCAAGAAGGGACAGGGTGGTAGAATCTTGTGTTTCCCTGCCTTTCTGCTTCCGTAGGGCAGCGTCAGCCTGCACCAGGTCTGGCTGGCTGCAGGCAGATACCTGGTTTAGGCTGCTCCTCATCATCGCATCTGCAGGGGGTACCTTTCCTCTTGCTGCATCTGAACATGAGGAGCTCTTTGCCTGTCTCTGCTTCCTCCATTCTGTGGGATGTTTGTTAGATACAACACGTCCCCAATGTGTTAGACATGTGGTGGGGAGGATGCTGATGGATGACTACATCTGGGGACTGGAGGCAGAGAACACGGAGCAAGGGAGGAGTATCCTGTGCTGCCCAGCACAAGGGCTGCGGTGCTTTTTATCAGCGTCAGAGCCTTCCTGTCTGGTTGTGCTGTATCACAGCAGTCCTGGAGGATCAAACTGAGCAGAGAGAGGTGGCCGTGTGGTGCCAGGGGCTGTTACTTGGTCAGTTCTGTGCCTTGCTGGACCAAGTGCTGTGTGCTGGCCTGTCAGAGGTTAGAAGAAAGATATGGTCTAGTGTGTGAGTACATGGGCACGTTTGTAGTGATCCCAGAAGCAGGAAATGAAGTCCACAGACTGGAAGATGTGAGTGCAATTTCCCAGGGCAAAGGGGGCTAAAGGAAAGCTGTGAGAGACTTTTTATAAAGGATTCTAGTGGCAGGACACTGGAAAATGGTTTTAAACTGAAAGAGCATGATTCCCATGTGTTAATAGAAGTATTTTCTTCTACTCTCATCATTGCCTCAGTACTCTTCAATTCCCTGTCTGGCTTTTCTGGGAAAGATGCTTTTCCCAGCTGTTTAGGGCCCTGGGAAGCAGCTCTCTTGCTCTTGAGAAGGGCTCTGCAATTTGCTATGGGGAATAGGATGGGCAGCATTTTCATCTTCTGCCATCTGGCAGAGAGGGACCTGGGGCTTCTAACTGACAGGAAGATGAATATGAGCCAGCAGTGTGCCCAGGTGGCCAAGGAGGCCAGTGGAATCCTGGCTTGTATTAGAAATGATGTGGCCAGCAGGAGTAGGGAGGTTATTGTCCCCCTGTATTCAGCACTGGTGAGGCCACATCTTGAGTGCTGTGTCCAGTTTTGGGCACCTCAGTACAAGGGAGACCTTGAGGTGCTGGAGCAGGTGCAGAGGGGGGCAACAAAGCTGGGGAAGGGTCTGGAGAATAAATCTTATGGGGAAAGACTGAAAGAGCTGGGGCTCTTTAGCTGGAAGAAGAGGAGACTAACAGGACACCTCATCCCTCTCTACAACTACCTGAAAGGACGTTGTGGAGAGGTTGTTGCTGGTCTCTTCTCACAAGCAATTAGTGATAGAACAAGAGGGAAGGGGTTCAAGTTACAACAGGGGAGGGTTAGACTGGATATTGGGAAGAATTTGTTCACAGAAAGGGTGGTCAGACACTGGAATGGGCTTCCCAGGTTGGTGGTCGAGTCGCCATCCCTGGATGTGTGATCTTTAAGATCATTTGATTGAGCTGTTGAGGGATGTGGTTTAAGGGTGAGCTGGCGAGAGCCGGTGCAGCGTGGCTTCTGCCTGTGCACAGATGGAAAGCCATGATTTGATCCCCTGTAATTGCTTGCTCATGCACTTCAGCAGCATTTTGGAGCTATGACTGGGTTCCCCAAGGATACTGGGCTTACACAGAGTGAACGCAGCAAACAGTCCTTTCCTGCTCAGCTTAGCTGTGAGTCCAGGTCCTGTCTCTGCTCTTGACACGTTTGTGTGCATCTTTCTCCTTTCTGCCTGGAATGCAGAGGTGGCTCTGGCCAGCCTGGTCTAGGGTGGGATGTCCCTGCCCATGGCAGGGGAGTTGGAACTGGATGATCCTGTGGTCCTTTCTGACCCAGACTGAGTGTATGACTTGGTCTGGGTGATCCTGCTGTGGCAGGGGGATTGGGCTGGATGATCTTTTGAGGTCCCTTCCAATCCCTAATGATTCTGTGATTCTGTGAAATGATATCTCTATGTGGTGGCCCTGAGGAGGCACCGTCACTCAAGGACTTAGTCACAGAATCACAGAACATGAGGGATTGGAAGGGACTCAAATGATCATCCAGTCACATCCCCCAATTCTCTATGCCTGTTGTGAGGAAGAAAGTCCTGGAGGAGAATTAAAAACAAATAATAGCAAAGAGGTTGTGAAAAGGGGGAAAACAGTCATTGAAAGGAGAGCAAATGATGCAGCCTAATGCACTCAAATTGGGGTGACCAGATAACCTCTATCCCAGCAGTGAGAAAGAGCTGACTCACAAAACCAGAGGGTCAGAGGGAAACACTTTTCACAAAGCCCGGAGTGGTGCCGTAACTTTCAGGTTAACAGTTGTAATGCCCATTGATGTGGAACCTCTGTTCCACCTTACACCCATGACCCCTTGTCCTCTCCAGCCCTTCAGAGCTCGCCTTTAATTTTCCGAAAAGGTTTTGGCACAAATGGTAGCAGCCTGCTCACAGAGTTCAGATTTGCTGATGCTGAGAGGCATTGTCCTGACAGAGGAAGTTTGGGAAATCATCCAGGGAAAAAAGTGGATGGCCTTGAGGGCTGGGACAAAAGGAATGGGATGGAATGCGGTTTTTCCACAAATGGAATGCAACCTCGTGGAGATTAATTGGAAAGCTCTGTGCTGCAAGGTCTATGTAACCTACAGGCTGTAGATGCAGAGGTTCCACATCAGTGTGAGAAGGGACTTTTTCCCAGTGAGGGTGACGGAGCACTGGAAGGGGCTGCCCAGGGAGGTTATGGAGTCTCCTTCTCTGGACCTGCCTGGGCATGTTCTTGTGTGACTGGATCTAGGGGATCCTGCTGTGGCAGGGGGATTGGACGGGATGATCTTTCGAGGTCCCTTCCAATCCCTAATGTTTCTGTGCTACCTTGGGAGTTGAGTATTGGCCAGGTGGTGGTACAGACTGTAGAGCAGTATTTAATCTCAGAATTAAATACTGCCGAGGACTCCAAGCTGTGTGGTGCAGTGGACTCACTTGAGGGAAGGGATGTCATCCAGCAGGACCTTGACAGGCTGGAGAAATGAGCCAGTGCAAACCGCATGAGGTTCAGCCAGTCCAAGTGCAAAGTCCTGCACCTGGATCAGGACAACCCAAGACACAAGTATACGCTCGGTACAGAGTGACTTAAGAGTAGCCCTAAAGAGAAGGACTTGCGGGTATTAATCAACAGAAAGCTCATCCTGAGCCGACGGTGCGCTCAGGTGGCCCAAAAGGCCAGCTGTATCCCGGGATGCATCAAAAGGAGTGTGGCCAGCAGATCAAGAGGTGATGTGTTCCTGTGTGACTCAGTCTAGGTGATCCTGCTGTGGCAGGGGGATTGGACTGGATGATCTTTTGAGGTCCCTTCCAATCCCTAACGTTCTGTGAATCTCTTAATGATTGTAAAGCACAAAAGTAGATTTTTTTTTTCCTGAGCCACGCAAAATGCATTTGGAGAATGCGTTGGGAGAGGTATTTCCATAGAAGCAGGAAAGTACTGGTGCCTTTGTACGTGAGAGTGGTAGGAAGTGATGTGGAGTGGCAAACCCTGTGTCCGGGTCAAGAAAATATTCATGTTGGACCGGCTAGAGAGAAATGGGGTGGAGTTGTTTTGAGTTTTGCCAAAATGTTCTCGTGGAGGAAGGCTGGGAGAAAGGGCCTCGTTGAGCTCAGCAGAGCAGCTGCTGCGGGCATGTGTGATTCTTCTCCAGAAATACATCAGGAGTGAAGACCATGAAAGGGAAAATACAGTTTGAAGGGCAGCTTGGACATGGGAATGTGTAAACTTTAGCAAGTTGTAAGTTCAAACTGAAGGTATAGATGAGTCCAGCATAGGACTGTGTGTATTAACCCCTGCAGCTGCTGCCCCATCGCATGCTCACGCAGGGCTCCAAGTTGCATTTCACAGAATCACAGAACATTAGGAATTGGAAGGGACCTCGAAAGATCATCTGGTCCAATCCCCTTGACACAGCAGGATCCCCTGGATCCAGTCGCACAGGATCATGGCCAGGTGGGTTTTAAATGTCTCCAGAGAAGGAGACTCCACAACCCCCCTGGGCAGCCCCTTCCAGTGCTCTGTCACCCTCACCAGGAAAATGTTCCTCCTCATACTGATGTGGAACATCCTCTGTTCCAGCTCACACCCGTTACCCCTTGTCCTGTCATTAGGTGCCCCTGAGCAGAGTTGGCTCCATCTTTCTCACACCCACCCTTTCCACATTTATCAACATTAATGAGGTCACCCCTTGGGCTCCTTTTCTCCAAGCTCAAGAGCCCCAGCTCCCTCAGCAGGGAGATGCTCCACTGCCTTCATCATCTTTGTGTCTCTGCACTGGACTCTCCAGCAGCTCTTTGTTCTTCTGGAACTGAGGGGCTCAGAACTCCATCCTCCTGACACCTCTGATCCAGAAAGGTCTCTGAGCAGATTCGATGCCCAGGTGCCTTTGCAAACCCATGTTTATTTGAAAATCAGTCCTCGTTTCCAATTAGTCTTGACCTGAGAATAGCTAAGTCTGCTTTTCTTTCTGGAACCATGAAGGCACTCTAGGAATAAACAGGATTATCAGCCTCAAGAGTGACACTTAATGAATAGGGGAGCATCCTTGGCTCATTCTGGAGAGAGACAAACATGACAACCTAAAGGGAAGAGGTGGTTTTTTGTTCTTTCAGAGCAGGCTGTACCGTTTGTCCTGTCACCTCAATGCTGTCCCACACATAGGCAATTCTAATGGGAAGGGGAAGGAGGAAGAGTTGCACGTAATGTTTTATTTATGGAAATCCTGGGCTCATCCTGGAGCATGAAAATATAAATAGACTTTAATAAATAGAGAATTGAAGGCAAAAATACATTTCCACTGCTCTTTGCTCTTTTCAGGTGCGCTGTGTGAGGGGCTTTTCTGGAGAGACAGGGAGAGAAGAGTGTAGGAAAGCACTAAGCTCCTTAATAAGGTGCAGGCACTTGAAAGTAGGGACTGTTGGTGTTTGCCCAGCTCCTTGGAACGTCCTTCATGCAGATCCTCCAACACCAGCCGTGGCCATTGCCAGAATTAGACACCAAAATGCCAGACAAGCAAACGGAGCAAAACAGCTCCTTGACAATATCCAGCAGCCGTTTGGGGCAGACGGTGCCAGTGAATGAAGGAGACTTTATTACTTAAAAGGCAGAGCGCAGGTTTCCCGAGGTGAATCGCAGCCTCTCCTGCCAATTGGCTGCTTGAAGACAAAAGTAATAAAAAATATTACTGGAGGGGAGGACCTTGTCCTCATGTTCTCCTTCACTTTTAGGGCAGGAAAATATGGTGTATTTTGATGAGCTTTAGGATCCAGCCTTCCTGGGTTTTTCCCATTGCAAAGAAGCTCATTACTGGTTCATGTTTTCTATTTCTAGATAGATTTCCTGCCTGTAATAATCAGGATACAGATGTCATCTGGTATCTGGTCTTTCCCTCTGTGCTTTTTGTATTAAAGAGGAGTCTGCATTCAGGCTTTTCCTGTCAAGTATTCATAGAATCATTAGGGATTGGAAGGGACCTCGAAAGATCATCCAGTCCAATCCCCCTGCCACAGCAGGATCACCTAGACCAAGTCACACAGGAACACATCCAGGAGGGTTTTAAATGACGTTTTAGCCGTATTCATAGAATCATAGAAGCATCCTGGCTGGAAAGGACTTCCAGGATCATCTAGTCCAGCCCTCATCCCAACAGCTCCTAACCCCTAGACAGTGGCCTCAAGTGCTCAAGGTACTTGGGTTTTAACCACCTCCAGGGATGGGGACTCCACCACCATCTTGGGCAGCCTGGTCCAGTGCCCAACCACTCTCTCAGCAAAGAACTTCTTCCTGTGATCCAGTCTAAACCTCTTCTAATGCAGCTTGTGACCGTTTCCCCTCATCCTAATTTTGGAGAAGAGACCAGCCTTGCTACAACCTCCTTTGAGGCAGCTGTAGAGAGCAAGAAGGTCTCCTCTCAGCCTCCTCTTCTCTAGACTAAATAACCCTCAGCTGCTCTTCACAGGGCCTGTTCTCCAGACCCCTCCCCAGCCTCATTGCCCTTCTCTGTCCCTGCTCCAGCCCCTCAATGTCCTTCTGATCCTGTGGTGCCCAAAACTGGACCCAGTACTCCAGGTGTGTTCTCACAAGTGCAGAGCACAGGGGCGCCATCACCTCCCTACTCCTCCTGGTTACCCTGTTCCAATTCCAGGCCAGGATTCAAAGTCAGATTCCATGTGGAACCATGGTGCCTGGGCTCTCTTAGTGAGATGGTAATACTGAGAGTGTTTTGAAGTTGGGGTCAGATGTGGGTCTTTAATGGTTACATCACATGTTTAATGCCTTTTCCAATGTCTGTAACCAACTTATTCTCAGGCCTTGGACAAGAAGAAGAAGTTGGCTAATATCAGGAGTATTTTTATTTTCTTGTCTTCATTTGGCTCCTGCTTAGAGTAAATGGAGATATTTATGTCTGCATTATAAAAGCAGGGCCTTGCATCATTCTGATCATGTTTATGCTCACAGTTCCCTCTCTGCAGAAGTGAGAACGCACGTAATTGTCTCAGCCTACTGCTTGTATTGCAGCCCTGTTAATACCGGAGCGATAATCCCCTTTAAAGCACCACACTGGAAAAAAAGAGCTCACCGGGTTTAATCAGTTGTGTCTGTAGTCTCAGTGAAGAGCCCCAGGCAAGGAACAGGACCCTTTTGTATTCCAGGCTGGGTGTATCCCGATCAGAGCTGTGATCCCTGACCCCAAGAAATTCAGCATTGCAAATGCATGTGTAGTGCTGGCTGAATTATGACTCCTTCCGGGCTTCCCGTCCGCATATGTGACTTGAGACCTCATTGATGTGTAGGCTAGAGACGGAGCCAGTAAACTCCACGGAGCTAAAAGGCTGGACTTAATGGACATGGAGCTGCTTGGGAGAGTCCAGCACAGACCCACAAAGATGATGCAGGGAGGGGAGCATCTCGCTGATGAGGAAGGGCTGAGGGAGCCTGGAAAAAAGGAGCCTGAGGGGTGACCCCATTACTGTTGATAAATGTGGAAAGGGCAGGTGTCAGGAGGATGGAGCCGGGCTCTGCTCAGTGGCACCCAATGATAGGACAAGGGCCACCAGGTGTTAACTGGAAAAGAGGAGGTTCCACATCAATCTGAGAAGGAGCTTCTTCGCAGTGAGGACACAGAGCATCTTCCCTGATGAGGGTGAGGTTATTGGCATCTTCTCCCAAGTGAATAATGACAGAGTCATGGGAATTGGTCTCAAGTTGCAGCAGGGGAGGTTTAGATTAGATACTGGGAATAAATTCTTTACTGAGAGAACAGCCTTCCTGGGGAGTGGGTTGAGTCCCCATCCCTGCAGGTGTTGAAGAGAAGGATGACTGTTGCCTTGGGGGATAGGGCACTGACACGGCTAGGGAAAGGTTGGACTTAATGTTCTTGAAGGTCTCTTCCAGCCAAAACTGTCCTACAGTTCCATGATTTAGTGTTTTATCTGCCACAGCAGTATCTCCTTGATCGAGTCACACAGGAACATGTCCAGGTGGGTTTGAAACATGTCCAGAGAAGGAGACTCCACAACCCCCGTGGGCAGCCCCTTCCCAGGGCTCTGTCACCCTCACTGGGAAGAAGTTCCTTCTCAGATTGATGTGGAACCTCCTCTGTTCCAGAGGTTTGAGTATTTCAGGGTATGGCAGTGTTGTGTTGACCATGCAGTGTCTGACCATGCAGCGGGGACCGTTTGCAGATGATGAGTGTTACCATGGCGTTTCCTCATGTGAAGCCCTAGTTAAGTTAATTATTTGCAGTGGCAGCACTGTTCTGATCTTGAAGATAACTGCTGTAGAAGCAGAGCCTGTGAGGAATTAAAAGAGGACTTGGACAAAATTGTCTGGCACTGTAATTTAAGAAACACAGTCACAGCTCTGAAATGGAGTTTTCACCTGTTCCTGCTTTTCTTTTCACTTCTATAGGCAGTTGATTCAAGGGTTGGGGGATCAGCTAGGAAGTTTACAGGCTGTGTGATGAAACCCCTAACTTCCAGGGACTTGATTTACTGTTGAGAGTAAGAACTATGATCAGTGTGTGTTAGAAATCCAAATGCACGCTCCTCAGTTCTGGAAATGGGAGCATCTTAGAGTGATGGTGATGCCCAGGAGCCTCCCCAGCCCTACAGATTCCTAAACAGGGACATCCAGATGGGCGCAGTCTACTGAGAAGAAGATAAGGCCCTCAAAGGATTCTGCTCAGTCCTGCCTTCATCATTTTATCATCTCTGGGGAACCTGACCTGTGTAACATGCAGCCAGGTGGTTGTATCCTCTCATCTTAAGACTGTCTTCTAGGTAGAGACAGTCCACTGTGTCACACCCAACCCCACTGTCATCTCCTCCTCCTATCAGTCTTCCCTGCTCTTTTCCAGGGGGTGAGGTGTTGGGAATGATGATGCTTGTGAGGACCTGGAGCCATCAGAATCTGGCAACCAACCAAGGTGGCCTTGGAGGGAACATTCCATTGTTGGGCCAGTGTCAGCCTCCCACACACTTGGAAAGATAACAAAAGGCTTCTTGACGACGGGGCCATGAACTGACTGTGCGGCTGGGGAGGTTTCCAGCTCTTGTTTGCACTTCACGCTGGCTTCCTGTGCACTGCAGGCAGTGTCACAACGCTGCAAGTGACATGATCTAGCTGACTTAACTGCTCCTTGTCAGCCTTACTTGTTGAGCTTCTTCTCATACCTTCCTCAGCACTTCACAGCCTCTTGGCGTATTTGTTTCCATCCAAAGTTAAGAAGTCTTGATGGAGTCAAATCTTGATGCCCATTCCTTTCCTCCTTTTTCATCTTGCTTCCTTGAATGTTTGTTATTCTGGATTGTGTCCACAGCAGAGCTGAATCCCTTCGTACAGTGGAGCAGAGACCACCTACTCCTGTAGAAAGCAACATTATGCAGTTAACTGCATGGAAGAGAGGTTCTCCTCCCCCTCTACTCTGCCCTGCTGAGACCACATCTGGAATCTTGTGTCCAGTGCTGGGCCCTCGCTTCCAGAAGGACACGGAGCTGCTGGAGAGAGTCCAGCACAGAGCCATAGAGATGATGAAGGCAGTGGAGCATCTCCCTGCTGAGGAGAGGATGAGGGACCTGGGTCTCTGGAGCTTGGAGAAAAGGAGCCTCAGGTTGTTGATAAACATGTAAAAAGTGGATGATAGGACAAGGGGTACAGGGTGTGAGCTGGAACAGAGGAGGTTCCACATCAATATGAGAACGACCTTCTTCACGGTGAGGGTGACAGAGCCCTGGAAGGGGCTGCCCAGTGGGGGTTGTGGAGTCTCCTTCTCTGGAGACGTTTAAAACCCACCTAGATGTGTGACTGGATCTAGGGGATCCTGCTGTGTCAGAGGGCTTAGACTGGCTGATCTTTTGAGGTCCCTTCCAATCCCTAATGTTCTGTGATTCTGTGAAAGCACCAATATGCATTTAATTGCATGAAGAGGACTTGGGAGCAAATGCAGTGCCAAGGGTTGATTTTGATGATGGATGGGGTTTAACTTTTCAGCTTTCCTTCTAAAATGCTCAGTCTGTCTGCTCTACCAGCTTCCCAGTTGGCTCTCTCTAGTGTTAAAAGTGATGCTATCTTCTCCTATTCTGAACTCCTAGTTCCTGATCTCTGTCTCTTCACTGCTTTTTATCTGCACCTGTGAAATCTCCTCTTTCTTAACTACTTCATCTCTGGCTCTTTGAGACTTGGCTACACTCTCTCTTCTAAAGCATCCTACGTTGCTTTCTCTTGCCTTGTGCTCTTGTTTCATTTAACTCCTCAGTTTGATCACTGTCCCTTTTATCAGTCAACGTATGGCAGTGGTAGCACCAGCAATGGTTTGTGACTGCTTTTCCTTACAGTTTCCTTTGCTGTGTCCCAGAAGTCAGGGCTGTAACTCACTCATGATGGGCTTTTTGGGAGGTATAAAAAAACAGTAGGGATGCTGGAAGTGGAACTCAGTTGTGGTTTCTTGCTTCACAGGGTCACTTGTGGATTGGAGGGGACCTTGAAAGATCATCCAGTCCAAACCCCTGCCACAGCAGGTTCTGCTAGATCAAGTCACACGGAACATATCCAGGCAGGTTTTAAACATCTTCAGAGAAAGAGACTTCACAGCCCCACTCTGGGCAGCCCCTTCCAGTGCTCTGACACCCTCAATGGGAAGAAATTCCTTCTCATATTGATGTGGAAACTTTGTGCTACTTGATCTGGACCTAGGGCCAGTGTCCCAGCAGCTGTGAAGCCCAGACACTCCCCTGCATCCGTGCTGCTGTTGCAGTTTTTGTGCAGCTGTAGCATCCAGCTGCCCTTGGACCAAGACCCTGTTTCGCCCAGCTGACTGAAGAACATTAATTTGCTGATACCAAATATCAGCAGTAATTAATGAGGCCCTTTCTTCTGTTGTAATAAGTAGTTGCATTGATGTGCTTGTAGGGGACTAGAGCCAATTCAAGGAGGAGTTTTTTTAGTGCCATAGTCTAGCTGATCGTGGGCATGTCAGGTCATAGGCTCAACTGGATGATCTTAGGAGTCTTTTCCAGCCTCAGTAATTCTGTGATTCTAAGTTACTTGTGGAGAACTGAGTAATTTCTGAACCCATGCCACAGCAGAGATCTGGGCTGCTGTACAGGGTAGGTGCAGGACACGGAACTGCTGGAGAGAGTCCAGCGCAGAGCCACAAAGATGATGAGGGGAGCATCTCCCTGCTGAGGAAAGGCTGAGGGAGCTGGGGCTCTTGAGCTGGGAAAAAAGGAGTCTGAGGGGTGACCCCATTAATGATGATAAATACACAGAGGGTGAGTGTCAGGGATGTCAGGCTCTGCTCTGTGTCTTCTAATGATAGGACAAGGGGTAATGGATGTGAACTGGAACAGAGGAGGTTCCACATCAATGTGAGAAGGACCTTCTTCCCAGTGAGAATGACAGAGCACTGGAAGGGGCTGCCCAAGGAGGTTGTGGAGTCTCTGGAGATGCTTAAGACTCGCTTGGCCATGTTCCTGTGCATCTTGATCTAGGTGATCCTGCTCTGGCAGGGACATGGGACTGGCTGATTTCTCGAGGTCCCTTCCAATCTCTAATGTTCTGGGATTCTGTGAGTACGTCCATGTTCCTCCTTCCCTCCTTGTGTGGGTGTGCAAGCCAGGTCAAAATCTGGGTGTTCTTTAGAGAGCAGATCATCAGCTATCATTTTCATGCGCTGAGTTGACGTCAGTAGAACTCTGCTTCTGCCAACATTGAGTTTGACCCATTTTATTCCGAGGCATGTTATATACCTCAGTACAAATGATGAAGCAATGACTTCATACAGGCAGTGATTCATAGTAGCAGACACCTCTGCAGCCCTCAGAGGATGTCTAGATCTTTCCATAGCTGAACTTCACTAAGGAACCGCCTCAGTTTCAGCCCAAATTCATCTGGAACTGGCCAGTCGTAGCTGAGAGGTCCAGCCTATCCCTCCATGCACTGAAATCCCCACTATCCAACTGGTGAGCGTGCTTTATCTTTGCCGTATGTTAAAGGAGGGCACAGATTAGCATCTCCTGCCAGGGGGGTAACAGTACCAAATGTTGCTGTAGCTCTTGTGTGAGAGCTGTGCCATACGGTGTGAACACATTGGGCTGCACTTGCTCCCGTGGAGCTCAAAGTCCCTGAGCTCAGCCTGCAGATCTGTGCTGGTTTTGCTTTTTCCTTAAGCTTGCTCAGAAGTTACTGCAGAAAAGCATCTCACTGGAGAGGGATCTTGTACTTCTTGTGGACAATTAGTTCTCCATGGAACAGCACTGTGCTCTGGTGGCCAAGAAGGCCGGTGGAATCCTGAGATGGATCAAGAAGTTTGTGTCCAGCAGATCAAGGGAGGTTCTCCTCTTCTCCTCTCCCTCTGCCCTATTAAGGCCACATCTGGAATATCATGTCCAGTTCTGGGCTCTCAAGTTCAGAAGGGACAGAGATCTGATTGAGAGAGTCCAACAGAGGTTGGTTAGGGGACTGGAGCACCTGCCTTATGAGCAGAGATTGAGAGACCTGGGGCTTTTCAGCTTGGAGAGGAGAATGTTATGAGGGGACTCAATCCCTGTCTATAAATCCATGAGGGCTGGGTTTCAGGAAGAAAGAGACAATCCTGTGGTAGGACAAGGGGTAGTGGTATCAGTTGGAGCACAGGAAGTTCCACCTCAACCTGAGGAAGAGCTTTGCTGTGAGGGTGGCAGAGCCCTGGAATGGGCTGCCCAGGAAGGGTGTGGAGTCTCCTCTGGAGACTTTCAAGACCAATCTGGATGAGTTCCTATGTGGTCTGTCCTAGGTTCTGTGATCCTACTCAAGCAAGGGGTTGAACTTGATGACTTCTGGAGGTCCCTTCTAACCTTTAATGATCTTTGTCTCTGTGTTTCATTGCTCTGCGTTGCTTTCTTCACCTCTGTTGTAGGCACATTGCTGCTGCAGAACCTGCTCTTGCTGTTAGGTGTATTTATTGTGCCTGAGTGCTGCGTATTAATCTCACAGCATACTGTGCTGATGAAGCGTCATCCTTATTCCCCTGAGCAATGACACTTCAAGCATAATCTTGTTTGTATTCCTAGGACATCAACTTCTTAGCAGTCAAACCCTCCGGACTGAGCGTGTAGAATGAACATCAACAAAATTCCTGTTGTCTCCCAGCCTGGTTGTAGCCCAGCAGAGCACAGAGCAAGCTTGAGCTCAGATGCCGCTTTCAGTACCGAGTCCTGCAGAAGCTTTGATCAAAATACTTTGTACTTTCCATTTTTGCTTTCCTTCCTCTGCTGAAAAAAGGGAAAGCAGTATCACACAGAGTCACAGAACATTAGGGATTGGAAGGGACGCAAAAGACCATCCAGTCCAATCCCCCTGCCACAGCAGGATCCCCTGGATCCAGTCACACAGGAACACGGCCAGGTGGGTTTTAAATGTCTCCAGAGAAGGAGACTCCACAACCCCCCCCCGGGCAGCCCCTTCCAAGGCTCCATCACCCTCACTGGGAATAAGATCCTTCTCCCATTGATGTGGAACCTCCTCTGTTCCAGCTCACACCCACTGCCCCTTGTCCTGTCACTGGGTGCCCTGAGCAGAGCCTGGCTAGATCCTCCTCATATCCAACTTATCAAAGGCAGTGGAGTCACCCCTTGGGCTCCTTTTTTCCCAGCTCCAGAGCCCCAGCTCCCTCAGCCTCTCCTCAGCAGGGAGATGCTCCCCTCCCTTCGTCATCTCTGTGGCTCTGCGCTGGACTCTTTCCAGCAGCTGTTTCCTTCTGGAACTGAAGGTCGCAGAACTGGACACAAGATTCCAGATGTGGTCTGAGCAGGGCAGAGCAGATGGGGAGGAGAACCTCTTTCAGTCTACTAACCACCCCCCTTCTGATCCACTCCAGGAAACCATTGGCCAGTAGTTATCTCTCCGTACCCCTGTTCCTGTATAAACAGCATATTCATGCAATATTGCCATGAAATATTAAACAGTGATATATCTTGTATAAACCTCTGCTAAAGGATTTGGAAGAAGAAATGTAAATGATGATGAGCTGCCTCTTGCATTTTTCTTTTCCTTTGCTGCCTTTTTTGCTTTAACATGTGAAACAGAAAACAAACCCTTGATGTACGTTTGACATTTTCCACTTTTGATCACTCTGTTGGTTTTTATCAGTAGTTTCCCCCTTATTTTCTAACCTAGCATTTTGGGAGGGATGAAGGGGAAGCTTTCCCAAGCAGCTCTTTATCCAAGTCCACACCAACAGCACCGGGGGATTGGGGCTCCACCCTCTGCCCCAGACACTCCTCAGCATGAAAGATGAGCAAATCTGTCTCCTAATAGAGATGAAACTGAGGTGGATGAACATCAGATTTGAATTGCCTGGCTCTCGCTGGAGCTGTAGATCCACATCTTGTCCAAATAACTCCTAGCCCTTTCGTTTGAAATGGATGTCTTGAGCAGTTTAGAGCTGGGAGCTCTTCTGAATAAGGTCTGGAAAGAGTGACATCTCATCTGTTAGACTCAGCTAACAAGGATTTGTCACAAGTCCTTGGCAAGATTGTCTTCTCCTTGCTCGTGTGATGCCCCAATTGAGGGCGATTGGACCAGATGACCTCCAGAGGTCCTTTCCAGCGTCAGAAGGTCTGAGATTCTGCAGCGTGCACTTTCTCAGCCCTGGTGAGGCTGCACATTGAGCGCTGGGGGCAGTTTTGGCCCCAGTATAGGAAGGGCATTGAGGTGCTGGAGAGGAGCAGAGAAGGACAACTGGGCTGATGAGGAGTCTGGAGAACGTCTGATCAGGAGAGGCTGAAGGAGCTGGAGCTGTTCACTTGGAGAAGAGGACACTGAGGGGCAACCTCACTGCTCTCTACAACGTCCTGAAGGGAGGTTGCTGGGAGGTGGGGTTTGGCCTCTTCTCCCTAGGGACTAGCATTGGATGTAGAGTCAGGGGAGGTTCAGATGGGATCTTAGGAAAAACTTCCCAGAAAGAGTGGGGAGGCCTTGGAACAGGCTGCTCAGGGTGGAGGTGGAGGCACCATCCCTGAAGGGGTGGATCAGACAGGCAAACAGGAGATGGATTAGTGATTAGGGGCTGTAGGATAGACAGTGGAACTTGATGGTCTTGAAGGTCTTTTCCAACCTTGATGATTCTGTGATTCTGCTTTGAAAAGACTTCCCTGCAGAGGGGTGGACTTGATGATCCTGAAGGTCTCTTCCAACCATGATGATTCTGCTGTGAAAAGCCTTCCCTGTTCCTGAGGCTGTGCTAATGAGATGGTTGGAGGCATTTGCAGTCACGTTATTCCCTGGGTTTGTGATGTCAATGATTATATGTCCATTTGATGTAATTTCACGGCTTGCTCTAGCCACTGGAGCCTTTCACGCATCAAGGGGACTGCCTAACCTCCCATGCAGAGAGAAAACTTGTGCTGATAGTATGTTGTTTGTTGCTTAAACAGGGATGCGAAATCAAGGGGAAGCTGCGCTGGTTTTGCTCAGTTTCTAATGAAATGTGTGACTTGCCCCGTGAAAGATAAGCCAAGGGCAACCTCCATTAGTTTGCTTTTGCATTAGCGTTCCCCTCCAGCAGGCAGGTCAGAGGAGGCTGAGTGTGTGCATGACCTACATACTTCAGAGATAGGGCAGAGGGTTGTTTATCTAGGGACAGCCAGGTCTGTCCTCTGCTTGTCCTCTGAGGGGAGGACCTGGGGTTTCTAACTGACAGGAGGCTGAATATGGGTCAGCAGGGTGCCCAGGTGGCCAAGAATGCCAGTGGTGCCCTGACCTGGATTAGAAACTGTCTGCCCAGCAGGAGTAGGGAGGGGATTGTCCCTCTGGACTCAGCGCTGGGGAGGCTGCACCTTGAGTCCTGGGTCCAGTTTTGGTCACCTTAGCACAAGGGAGACATCGAGGGGCTGGAGCGAGGGCAGAGGAGGGCAACAAAGTTGGGGAAGGGCCTGGAGAATCAGTCTGATGAGGAGAAATTGAGAGAGTTGGGGCTATTTAGTTTGAAGAAGAGAAGTCTGAGGGGAGACCTCACTGCTCTCTACAAGTATCTGATAGGACACTGTAGAGATGCTGGTGCTGGGCTTGCCAGACGCAGAGGGAAGGGCTCCAAGCTCCAACAGGGGAGGGTTCGACAGGACATCAGGAAGAACATCTTCACAGAGAGAGAGGTCAGGCCCTGGACTGGGCTGCCCAGGGTGGTGGTTGAGTCCCCATCCCTGGATGAGTTTAAAAGTTGCTTAGATGTGGTGTTGGGTGATCTAGTTTAGGGGTGACCTTGCAGAGTAGTGTTGATGGTTGGACTGAGTGATCCCAGAGGTCTTTTCCAACCTGAATGATTCTGCGATTCTGAGTGCTGTTTCTCCCGTCCACAGAATCGACGACTGTTTTTGTGCGTCTCGGAAACTGGATGCAGTTGCCACTGAAGCCAAGTTCAAGCAGGACCTGGGTTTCCGGATGCTCAACTGCGGCCGAACGGATCTGGTTAAACAAGCTATATCGTTGCTGGGGCCGGATGGGATTAACAGCATGAGCGAACAGGTAACGAGACAGAAATGTGAAGAAGCCACTGTGAAACGTGTTTTGAGCCCCAGCTTTGAGTTAAACCCAGACAGGACTTTCGTGCTTTTCCCTCTCTGCTTTTTGTTGAGTTAAAGCACTGCCAGGCGAACATCATATTAGCTTTGGTCTTTTGGAGTTGTATTGATTCACTGGTCCTGAGGTAACTTAGAATGAGGGTCAGTGCATTCCCTGAATTCTACTTCAGAGTGAACTGAGTCAAGTGAAACTGGAAGAAGATCTCAAGAAAGCTCAGTGTTGGTTTGAGTCCTTCAGGAATACTTGAATGCCATGAGCAAGCTGGCCAGAGAGGTGGTGGAGACCCCATCCCTGGAGCCAGTCAAGGTCAGGCTTGATGGGGCTCTGAGCCATCTATGCTAGTTGGAGATGTCCCTGCTTGTTGGACTAGATGACCTTTGAAGGTCCTTTCCAACCCAGTGCGTTCTGTGAACAGTGGTGTGGGATAGGGCCACGTGAGATGAACACCACTGTGATGCATTTCCTGCGCACCACTGAACCCCCAGCAGGAAACACTTAGTTGCTGACACTCTTTAGCTGAGTTCAGCCCAGTTTGAACGGACTTTACAGTCAGGAGAGTATCTGCAGTGTTACTTACCCATCTGTTGGTCATTGTGGCCACCATCCACCAATGGAAGAGCCTAATTTTCCCTGGAGTTAGAACTCTGTGAGGCTAGTCTGAGGATAAACCTGTCTCTGTAGCTACCTACTGGCAGCAGCCCATTGGACTGTGAATGCTCATCAAGGTTGTGAGCATCCCCCTTTCCCACAGGGAAACAACAGCCTTGGATCTAGGTGATTCTGCTGTGGCAGGGCGATTGGACTCAGTGATCTTTCAGAGTCCCTTCCAATCCCTCATGCTCTGTGATTCTGTGGTACTGCTGCTTCCCCTCCAAGTAGAGTCCCCTGAATTGTGAGGTGCCCCTGATGAAAGTGTCATTACATGTTCCCAGAGCTGTGACAGCCTCTTTGGCAGGAGGCAGACAGCTGCTGCCCCTGTGCCGGTCACTTGGGGCAGGAGCTGAACCATTAGTGGGTTTAGGTCTTCTGAGATGAAAGCTGCTCCAGGAGTGTGACTTATCTGGCCGTTCAGTAGCTTCAGTCTGAGTCAATATTGTGGATTCTTTTGAGAAGAGCACAGCATTCCCTGAAAAAGAAGTAGCATCAGACTCGTTCTAAGGTTCATACATTACACTTCTAAAAATTACTGTTTTAAGTTAATCTGAACCTGGAAACTTCTCAGAGCAGATTTCCCCTGTCCTCCAGGCTGAAACCTGGGAACGTTCCTGCCTTCATTCATCAGAGTCACTAAACACACGCTTAACTCTGAACACATGCTTGCATCCTGTTTGAGGGAAGTTAAGCCTGTGCTGAAGTGCTTTGCTGGATCAAGTATCCCACGTCTTGTAGGATCCCACAGCTTGCAGGACAGAGCCTTGAGTAACACAAGACCAAGAGAAAGAAATGTGTTGTCTTGCCCAAAGCCAGATGCCCTCTGCAGTGGTACTGAGCTCCTCCGTGTGCGCTCAGCACTGATGATGGGCTCATTAAAACTCCATCCCTCCCATGTGCTAGGAGAGAGGGGCGGAAGGATGCAGCTCAGCCTTGTGCTGCAGCACCGGCTGAGGCAAAAGCAGCAGGAGCAGCAGCGCAAAGGATGGGGAGGTTAGAAACCTCCTTGAGTCTTTGAAACCCTCAGACTGCAGCCCTGAAGTTGTGGCAGGTCCTTCTTCAGCTTCAGCAGAGCTAAGACATCCCGTGTGGTCCCCGGGCAGATCCTTTGCTTCAGGCACTGCTGCGGGGCTCTTTGCTCCAGCTGCCCACACGCTGCATCTTGCAGGGCGTGGGCACCAGGTTTGCAGATTCTTCAGAACTGGTTAGACCCATTTATGCTGAAGACTTGATTCAATTCCTGAATGAGGCCACTTAGAGAAATGGAAACATTAGCTGAAGGAACACATATTTAATTTGAAGCTGCCCATCCTGACCCTGCGTTTCCAAGCCCAGACTCAATTGGTTTTGGTAGTTCTCATGGCCCTGTTTGTTCCTGTAGTGTTTTATTGACTGCCAAAGGAAATGTTTTGCTGCTGACTGTAGCTTAAGTAGTTTCAAATTCTCTTTGCAAGTAACTTCAAGTCACCCAAGAACTCTCCTTGCCCTGGGGTAAACTTGTTTTTTCTTACTAATGGCACGAGGCCCGGACTGCCTGTTCCCGTACTCTGTATCTCCGTAAGTACACCGCAGATTGGAAGCTGTTTCAGGGCAGATCTAAGCACCTTGCAGGGACAAACCTTCATTTAGATTTCCTGTGTAAGAGCAGCTCTTCCATACATCAGTACCCACTACCTCTCCATGCGAACTGGAAATATGGGGGAGTTCTGCAAAAAACATTAGTGCTGGACACTTAGAATCATAGAATCTTTATGGTTGGAAAGGACCTCCAGGATCATCAAGTCCAGCCCTCATCCCAACAGCTCCCTAAGCCCTAGACCATAGCCTCAACTGCTCTAGCTACTCCTTTTTAAACACTTCCAGGGATGGGGACTCCACCACCTCCCTGGGCAGCCTGCTCCAGTGCCCAACCACTCTCCTAAGATCCAATCTGCACCTCCCCTGGCACAACTTGTGGCCACGCTTCCTAGGAAGAGTGGTGACGTAGCTCTCCCTGGCCATGCTGGGCATCTCAGTGTCTCTAAAAAGAACTTCATGGCAGCACTCAGGATAAGAGCAAAGGGGCTACCTGACAGCAGATTCACTAGTGGGCCTCAGGGTGGACTGTAGACACCCATCACAGGTAGCTGCGTGATGTGGTGGATTTATTGAATAACCACTGGTGGCTGTTGCTCAACAGCAGTTAATAAACAGCTTTTTCTGTTATGATTTGTGGTAGATTTAGTTGTGTTTTCTGTGCTTTTATGTGGACTCATGACTAGTAGAAACGATGGTCAGACCCAGTAGGGTATCTCCGATGAATACAGATTGCAATGAGGTGGTTCTGCAGTGAAGGGCCACTTAATCTACTCCTCCTCCCAACAAGGCCATGTTTCCTTAGACCTGGCAGCTTGCACCAGAGCCTCCTGGCTCTTCATTTCAAATGAGTTCCTTCTTCTCTAGGGAGTTCCATGCAAAGCCTTTACATTTCCAGCCCCTTGCGGTGCCTGAATCCAAAAAAGTGTCTAAAGAGGAGCTTGAGGTCTTTTTAAAGGCTCTTTCAGTAATTAGGAAGTTAAGTTTTAATGAAACCGTGAGCGTAGAAAACTGAATCAAGTTCCTGTCTTTTCAGAACACTGGTGGGATTAGAGTTGCTTTTATAGAAACATTTCTCTCCCCAAAGACAAAGCTGGTGAGTTCAGAGTAGGAAGGTGGAGGTGAGGCCGAAGAGCTGCATTTCACTGACCAAGGGAGTAATGGGAGAAAGGCCACCCCAGTCAACACAAGCTACAACAAAACTAGAGGCTTTTCCAGAAGCAGTTAGCTTTGGTTAGCAGATCAAGAGCGGGTCTCCTCCCCCTCTTCTCTGCTCTGGTGGGACCACAGCTGGAATCTTGTGTCCAGTTCTGGGCCCCTCAGTTCCAGAAGGACACAGATCTGCTGGAGAGAGCCCAGCACAGAGCCACAGAGATGGTGGAGGGAGGGGAGCATCTCCCTGCTGGGGAAAGGCTGAGGGAGCTGGGGCTCTTGAGCTTGGAGAAAAGGAGACTGAAGGATGACCCCATCAATGTTGATAAATATGGAAAAGAGGATGGAGCCAGGCTCTGCTCAGTGTCATCTAATGATAGGACAAGGAGCAATGGGTATGAGCTGGAACAGAGGAGGTTCCACATCAATGTGAGAAGGACCTTCTTCACGGTGAGGGTGACAGCAGGGGCTGCCCAGGGGGGGTGTGGAGTCTCCTTCTCTGGAGATGTTTAAAACCTGCCTGGACATGATCCTGTGTGACTGGATCTAGGTGATCCTGCAGTGTCAGGGGGATTGGACTGGATGATCATTCGAGGTCTCCTCCAATCCCTAATGTTCTGTGATGTTCCTTAGCGTGAGGGGCACATCTGGAGCAGAGGTAATAGCTTTCCTTAAATACATGCTGTTAGTTTTGATGCTGTGTACTGAACTAACTGTTTATAAAAGCAACGATCAGCAAGAGTTCTGTGTTAAATGTGTCCATTCCTTTGTCTTTTAACCCCAAACGATGACTAGGGCATGACTCCACTGATGTATGCTTGTGTCAGGGGTGATGAGGCTATGGTGCAGATGCTGCTAGATGCTGGAGCAGATCTGAACGCTGAGGTGAGGACTTTTTGTTGGTTGTATCTTTGTCCTG
This sequence comes from Rhinopomastus cyanomelas, assembly GCA_013400115.1. Taxonomy (NCBI): domain Eukaryota; kingdom Metazoa; phylum Chordata; class Aves; order Bucerotiformes; family Rhinopomastidae; genus Rhinopomastus; species Rhinopomastus cyanomelas. Next base: position 547,117 of record VXBP01008047.1, read on the forward strand.
TTCTTTGTTTACATCCTAAACTACCTTCCTGAAACTGCAGCAGAGGGGAACATTCCCCACCCCTTGCCAAAATAAGAAGGAAATCAATTTGTCTCTTATCCTGGACATCACCACTTGAATAGTGAGGTCAGACTGCATTAGGGTAACGCTGGGATTCTGTGCACAGGACGAGTCGAGTCATCGCGCTGAGCACACAGGTAACATCGATTGAGTTGCATTTACACCCTGCACGTGAGTCCAGGCAGTGGCACTAGCACGGAGCGCAGCTGTAATGACATTGGAAGGACTCCCTGCGCCTCATCTGAAGTAAAACCAAGCGTGTAGAAGAAATACCTGTCTGATACCTCGAGCGCTCCCGTGTGTCGCAGTGTCCCAGCCAGGCATCCCCAGCAATGCAGGCGCAGAGTAGCTTCCGCTGCCTCGCTTCACGGAGCTCCTCGGGCTGAAAGCTGCCAGCAGCGAAGCTTGAAGCTTCCAGAACATCAACATCTCTTTGATGAGCACACATCACAACCTCACACAGTCTGGCCCCCAAACAGATTGTGATCCAACTGTAGGCGACGCAGGTATGTACTTTATTTTTCAAGAGACGCCTGAAAACCTGCAAAGAAATCACGTGTTAGTGATCCCCAGCTCCAGTTTGTTGAGGTCATGAGTAGATGAAGCTATCTGCTTCACTTATCTGTGTTCCATCTGTTCTGTTTGGACTCCAGCGAGCTGCTAAGTTGTAGTTGCTGCTTCCAGCCAAACATTTCACACTCGTGAGAAATACCCGATTGAAGAGTTGAAACACGCATCACCTGTGAGGAGACTACTATCTGGTTGGTGTCTGGTGGCTCCTGTGAAGTCAGCGGGTGATTTCAGTTCCCCGAATTCAAGCGCACCACCACCTTCAAGAGCTGAGTAACTGAGGCTGGAGCCAGGTTCTTCTCATTGTCAGGTAGTGATAGGACAAGGGGCAACAGGTATGAGCTGGAGCAGAAGAGGTTCCACATCAATCTGAGAAGGAACTTCCTCCCTGTGAGGGTGACAGAGCCCTGGAAGGGGCTGCCCAGGGGGGTTGTGGAGTCTCCTTCTCTGGAGACATTTAAAACCCACCTGGACATAGAATCATAGAATCATTAGGGATTGTAAGGGACCTCAAAAGATCATCTAGTCCAGTCCCCCTGCCAGTTCCGGTGTGACTTGGTCTAGGTGATCCTGCTGTGTCAGGGGGGTTGGACTGGATGATCTGTCAAGGTCTCTTCCAGTCCCTAACGTTCTGTGAACACTGGAACCATTGTTGATAGCCAAATGGTGGATTTTATGAGCATGGAGTGGGATCTTTCCTTTCACCCCACCAAAGGATTTTGAGGTGAGATGGCACTTGGTTCCTAGGACAAATTTTCACTGGGAGCAGTCGTCCCAGTTACTCCAGTATTCTTCCAGACTTTAACCAAATGCAAATTAAACCAGTTTAGTCTTCTTGAAACTGCTGACATCTGAGCGAACAGCTCCAGTGTGGGGCAGATGAGCCTCCCCAATTCACTTCTGTCGAGTGTTTGCTCTAAAATCAAATGAAAACACTTTGAGATGAGAACTGTGAGTAATTATGGTGGGCAATTAGGAGATGATTTGTACACACCACAACCAACTGTGCAATTGGGCAATTACAGCCAGGAGAAAAAAAAGGGCAAATCAACCGTGAACAGAAATAAGTGCTCTGTCAGGTGCCTGCATCATTTTCCCCCTTTCACTTTGCAAATCAGGGATATATATGGCTGCTTCCAAAAGTAGCCTCCAAGGCTGGGTGCCTCCCTTTTTGATTGCCCGTCTTTAGCGATGAGCAACTCGTTTCCAGATGTGCTGAGAAGCTGCAGTTTGCTCTGGAGTCAGTGGAACCTGTAGCTGCTCAGCAGATCTCAGCTGAGGCCTTCAGAGCCTCAAGGTGAAGGTCTTTGGTCATCGCCGTGGCCACTGGGAAGAAGTTTAACCAGAAAAAAAAGGAGCAGAGGGGTTCAGAATGGCTCCATTTTCTTTGCTGCTTGCTGTGGGCTGCCCCAAGCAGTGGTGGGAATCTGAGCTTGAGGAGTGGTCGCTGAACTCCGTGATCCTGCCCATCCTTACCTGCTGCTGCGCTCACTCCCCAGCCTGCACCCCAGGGCTCAAGCTGCTGCACTCACTCCCCAGCCTAGACCCCAAGGCTCAAGCTGCTTGATTGACTGTTCCTCTAACTTGTGAGCAAACTCAGACCCAAAGAAACCCCTTGCCTATGCTCGGGGGGCCAGCACACTTCTCCTGCTACGCTTTGAGCTCTCCCTTTGGCAAGTCTGGGTGATGACAGCCAGTTGCCGGTGCGGATCTGCTCCTTTAGCGAGCCGCAGGATCTGCACGGGCTCTTCAGATGTTGCCCTCATCGCTGTCCTTGGGACTGAGAGCCTGGTTGTTTGCTTCCAGCGAAATGGAAATGCGAGCTGCTCATGCAGCCGGGCGTCTCAGAACCAGCCTTTCTCCCCTGCGTGGATGCAGGAACTTCAGACAAGGTAGTCTGGCTGATGAGGAAGAGAGATGGCGCATCTTTTACTCTGATTTCAGCCCTCCTTTGAAGATCAATAATAAGATTTAGAATTTTAGTGTCACACTCCATCTGAGACTGCAAATGTTCATTAGATTTCACCGTCCCTGCGAATCTCATCAATATTAATACCCTGTCTTTAAGGCAGGGGAGACCGAAGCGGAGCGGTTATTCATCTTCCCCAGTGTCTGCATTAGAGGCACCAGGCACGGAGGGTGTAGGAAACAGAAGGAGCGACGTGGAAAGTACCTTTTGGTTTCCTAAGGATGTACTTTGCATCTCCCTCGACTGCCACCACCCTCCTCTTTGAGCACAACAACTCAGACAGGCGACGGCGGTCGAGAGGAGCTTCCTCAAAGCGTTTCTGCCCCATCGCCTCTCGGCTGTGTATTGTTCCTCCTGGAAGCACACCTGCGAACTCTAGGCTGGGGGCTTGTGATGTGTCTCTCAGGCCAGCAGTGGCCAAAGTCATGCTGTTCTTCTGCAGACAGGATTGCTTTGGGCTTGGCGAAGTCAGGAGGAACAATCCGTAGCTGTAAAGCATCGCGGTCCGTCCCCGCTTCCCCCAGTGTGTGCTGCCGTAACCAGCTGTGGATGTTTTGACCCTTGTGCAAAAGTTATCTGGTGGCCAGTGGTTTAGGTGGAGCTACAGTAGTTGGTAAAAAGACTTCATTTGGTATGAACTCTAGTCGAGCTGTCGAATCAGCCCGACCAGTTTGAATCCAGAGAAACAAAATTTGCTGGGGGAAAAAACCAAACCCCAAACTGAGGCCAATATTTTCAATCAAGCACCTTTCCTGGGTTGTTCTATTTCACCCCCCCACGTTGCCTGGCTTTCAGGCAGGATGAACTTCTGCTCTTGGACAAAAAGAAATAACTCTAATTTGTTTGTAGGTTGTCAGTACTGCTCATAAATACCCATCCGTCCACCCCGAGACCCGCCATTGGACAGCTCTGACATTTGCTGTGTTGCATGGACATATTCCTGTAGTTCAGGTATTATTGTATTTCCCTTCCTGCATCTCACCCTTTTTGTTTCTCCTCCTCCTCCTCCTCAGTTCTATCTCCAGCCCATCTCCCAACCAGTATCCTCCTTGTCATACTCATATTGGTTACCTCTGCTTCTCCTGGAGTGTACTGATACGCGATGGAACTGTTGTGTAGCTGTTCAAACCTCAACCAATATGAGCTTCGAGTAGGATGATTTGAAAGCAAAGTCGCACCAAAGAAAGTCTGACAACTCCCTGTGCTCCTTCCTGACCACTTGTTTTGTGTGTTTGTTTCTCCATTCATTACACTTTCCTACACAAGAATGTTCTAGCAAACACAAAACCCACCGCCTTGGCCGGGGAGAGCTGGACGATGGCCGTCGTGCTCTGCTCCGAAGGTGGAGAGGCACTCGCTCTCCTTAACCCCATCAAGGTGTCTTGGGGTTGTGCTGGCTCTGTGCTTTGACACCTCGACTTGCTCTAGGGGATCCTGCTGCGGCAGGGGGATTGGACTGGATGGTCTTTGACGTCCCTTCCAGTCCCTGATGTTCTGTGATCCTGCTGCAGCAGGGGGATTGGACTGGATGGTCTTTCCAGGTCCCTTCCAGTCCCTGATGTTCTGTGATTCTGGGAAAAACTGAGAAGGTTTATTCTTCAAAACATCAGTGTCTGTGGCACCAAAACCATTGCAGGCATCGAGACAGAAGTGGCCACGAGAGGAGCTGGAGCACAGGCTCCATCCTGCTCTCCCTGGCCACTTTTCAGTGTTGTTGTTACCTGTGTGGAAGTGTCCCCCGTGGAGATGAGCTTTTTTGGACTCGGTGCTGCAACTGGTCCTCAAGAATTGCCCTTCTTTCAGCCGTGACTTTATAGAAAAGATGGAGGCAGTCAAAATCTGACCCATTTTAGGCTGGTGCTGGGCTTGTAGAGGACCACGAAGGAAGGGCTAACGTTCAGCACTCCCATCCTCCAACGCATTCACCTCCTAACACTGACCTGACCCCATTTCCCATTCAGAACCGCCGGGTGACACTTTTTTGGCTCTGAAGTCGGACGCTGCTGTCCGACGGTGTAAAAACGAGCGAAAAAAGGAACCAGGTTGCCTCTCGGAAGCAACGGGCAGAACCTGCATGTTGTTCACATCTGGTTTGCAGGCAGCAAGAAGCATTAGACGCTCATTTGTCACTGTTCATGAACTCTGGAGGCTGCCATCCCTCCCGGTTGCTCTAAATGGTCAATTTCCTTTGTAGCTGCTGCTGGATGCTGGAGCGAAGGTAGAAGGTTCTTTGGAGCATGGAGAGGAAAATTACTCTGAAACTCCTCTGCAGTTGGCAGCAGCTGCTGGTAAGGACTTTCTCCTCCCGCTGTAGTGAGTTCTTCGGTCGGGGGCTGCCCAGGGGGGTTGTGGAGTCTCCTTCTCTGGAGAAGTTTAGAACCCTCCTGGCCATGTTCCTGTGTGACTGGATCTAGGGGATGCTGCTGTGGCAGGGGGATTGGACTAGATGGTCTTTTGAGGTCTCTTCCAAACCCTAGTGTTCTGCGATTCTGTGATCAAACACCGCGTTTTCAAAGGAGTTAAACTGCATTTCTTGACTTTTGCAGGCAACTTTGAACTGGTCAGTTTGCTGTTGGAGCGAGGAGCTGACCCCATGATAGGAACCATGTACAGGAACGGCATTTCCATGACCCCACAAGGTGACATGAATTCTTTCAGTCAGGCTGCTGCACATGGACACAGGTAGAGTGGGAACAAGTCTAGCGGCATCCTTCACGTTGCTTATTTCCTTGGGCCTGGGCATCTGGTTGGAGCAGATGGGTGAAAGTTCTGCATGAACGATGGAACATGCCACCAACTGAGCGGAGATGGAAGGCTTTTTGCTGGCATGTGAACTTGAACCAGTTGGTGGCACAAGCTGCTTTTTGATACCTGGTCCTAGTGACCACCAAGAGGGGATCTCCTTGTGGTGTGTCACAGTGCAGCGGTTGTGACAGCGACGCTGAAAGGAATGCTGGAGACATTCCTTCTGCATTCCTCGGTAGATATCTCAGGGTTGAGCGTCTGTACTGCTGCAGCTGTAGCTTCTGTCGAGTGGAGCCTCTGTGCCTGTGTTCCCCGCAAAGCCCCGCGTGTCTCGGTGGTGTGTGTGCGCTGCGAACGCGTTCTCCGAGTGCTGACCTGAGCCCCTGGCATTGCATGACCTCGCAGCGCGCAGGACTTGGCTTGCAGTGCCGCGGACTAGTAATTACGATCTTCACGCTCCTACTTTTCTGATTGTAGCCATCCCGAGGAACATAGATACAGGTTAGAGACAGACCCTACCGTCCGTTCGCTTAGAAACCAGCTGCCAGTCTTAACAACGTGCTGACGGCATGTCAGGGCGGGTTCGCGCAGCTCTGCCCGTCCAGAGCCTCTGGGGGATCCCTGAGACCAGGAGGGGACGCCTTGGTTACTGGAATCTTGGATTCACTGGTCCAGGTGGTGGGAGTGGGAGCCCTCTGCTCAAGGAGGGCTTGGGTCTCTCCTCAGCTTGGCTACTGGCTGAGGATGTTGCAGGCCCTGGCTTTTGCTGCCTGCACCCAGCTCACACACACTCCCTCTGCTTTCCCTCTCTCCTCAAATTTGCTGGGAGGACAGCATGCCCCAGTGCCACCCCACGGTGGAGGCTGAGCTGGTGTGAGGGAGGTGGGATGGGGACCAGGCCAGTTTCTCTTCTCACAGCTGTGAAACCAAGGATGACTAGAGATCAGTGAGGTCCCACTGCTACAAATCTGGTCCAGGACTCTGATTTGGGGCTTTGTTACTTGATGGCCCAAGTGAGTCAGTGGCTTTGCAGAGTAGCCCCAGATGTGCTCGAACCTGCCCTGACTGTCCTTGTTGAATGTGTAGCTGCTCCAGCTTTCCTGGGCTGCTTTGAGTGTTGATCAAGTGGTGGTGGTTTTGGTAGCTCCTCTTTCAAACAGCCTCCAATGTAAAACTCCCGAGAGTTTGTCCTGAGACCTGATCTAGGTGATCCTGCTCTGCCAGGGGGACTGGACTAGTTGATCTTTTGAGGTCACTTCCAATCCCTGATGGTCTGTGGTTCTGTGTGACCTTCCCTGGTTGTGGGAAGAAGTCTCGAGTCTCTGTTCCCGTGAGATGCTGCTGCCTGTATGACATCCGTACAGCAGCACCTTGCAGACGTGGCCCAGGCAGCGCAGGTGCGGTGCTTCCCTCGGGACTGCTCTCAGCCGCTCCTGCCAGTCATCACAGTAGATCTCTGGATAGGTGTCTTAACTCGTCGCATCGCAGCAAGTATCCCAGGCACAAGGAAATCCAAGTTGCTGACTCGACTCTCCTTCCCTCTTCCCTCCCCGTCTCCCTCTCTCCTCCGTGCTGTCATCGACAGGAATGTCTTTCGTAAGCTGCTTGCTCAGCCAGAGAAGGAGAAGAGCGATATTCTGTCGTTGGAGGAGATCCTGGCCGAGGGGACCGACCTGCCCGACTCGGCAGCAGCTCCGCTCTGCGCCAGCCGCAACAGTAAGGCCAAGCTGAAAGCCCTGAAGGAGGCCATGTACCACAGCGCCGAGCACGGCTACGTGGATGTGACCATCGACATCCGGAGCATAGGTCAGTCCCAGCGCTCGCTCTGTAAGAAACAGATCCCTCTTGATGGGCTCTTGCCTAAGCTCACCGCAGTTGTAGCACCTTCTTCACCTCTTCTGTTGGCACAGAAGGTGATGGGGATCTGGCAGGTTCCCAGCCTGCTTGGACTCTACTCCACACCCCGTTCAGGGGCCGCTGGTGCTGTCCTTCAAGACAAAGTGACCAGCAGCCATTTCCACTGCTGCGTGGCAAAGCATGAGGTGAGGCTCTGGGGCAGTGTCTGACTACCAGCCCCTCGTTTGCACTCTGCCATAAAGCAGTTCACCAAGAAAACAGGTTTGTTTTCTGAGGCTTGTGAGCCTCTGCAGAGCCAGAGAAGGAAACTGGCTTCTTACTGTGTCTGCTCTGCCAGTGCAGGGCTTGAGGCTCATACAGCCCTGCTGGGTAGTTGCTTCTGCCCGTGGGGAAGGATGCTGGGTAGCCCAGAGGTGAACGACTCTGGGCTGCGTATTTACCATCCCCATTGATCTGTGTGCAGAGAGGTAGAGAGACCCAAGTGCCTGCTGTGCCTTCGTGTCCAGTTCTGGGCCCCTCAGCTCCAGAAGGACACAGAGCTGCTGGAGAGAGCCCACTGCAGAGCCACAGAGATGATGAAGGGAGGGGAGCATCTCCCTGCTGAGGAGAGGCTGAGGGAGCTGGGGCTCTGGAGCTGGGAAAAAAGGAGTCTGGGGAGTGACCTCATGAATGTTCATAAATACGTGAAACGTGGGTGTCAGGAGGATGGAGCCAGGCTCTGCTCAGGGGCATCTAATGACAGGACAAGGGGCAGCGGGTGTGAGTTGGAACAGAGGAGGTTCCACATCCGTGTGAGAAGGACCTTCTTCCTGATGAGGGTGCCAGAGCCCTGGAAGGGGCTGGAACCTCCTTCTCTGGAGATGTTTAAAGCCCTTCTGACCATGTTCCTGTATGACTGGATCGAGGGGATCCTGCTGTGTCAGGGGGATTGGACTGGATGATCTTTCAAGGTCCCTTCCACTCCCTCATGTTCTGGGATTCTGTGACCCAGGAATGTGCGACATGGCTTGTGCATTGGTGTGAGTGGTGGCCCACCAGATAAAGACCTGGTGATGAACAAGAGCAGAGCTGCTCTCCAGGCACTGGACTTCTGCTGAAATAGAAGAAAAATCCTTTTGTTGCCAAAAGCCAGGCTTGTGTTTCCTCCTGCTCTGTTCCACAAGAGCAGGGATGAGGTCACATCCAGGCCAGTGCCTGCAGAGATGTGTTCGCTCCCTGTGCTTCCTTGCTCAGTGCATGGGAACAGTTCCCTTCAAGTTCCTGGAGAGCAGTTCTGCCTCAAACCGCTTCACAAAGGCTGATCTGCTCAGCTCCCCTAGTGCTGCTTAGGGAAAAGAGGGAAGATCAGGAGAGGATGTGTGGTAATGCTCCAAGAAAGCTTCAGTCTGAGGACCACCACTTTGAGTCCAGGTGGTAGTGACCGAACCCAGGAGGGTTTTTTTACTGCTTAATGGCTCTCCAGGGCCACATTCAAACAAATGAGCTCGTGTAAATCTAGTTTCCAAAAGGCTTTTGCATCACAGAGCACCACAGCAATTACCACACACTGGCAGTCTCAGCAGAGAGGCTGAAGACTAGATGAGCAGAGAGACCACAGTCTTCTCTTGGCATTTAGAGGGAAGTCTCTGTGCCTTAAGGCTGGGATGGCCTGGTATCTACTGGCCTTCAAAGCTGGGGAGAAAGAAATTTGATTTCTAGTGTTGTTTGGCAGCTTTTGCTTAACCCTTAATGTAACCTGTTAGCAGTGTAGGAGGAAGGGACCTGGGTGGGGTGACAGTGGATGAACTATAACAAGGGCACTGTAGAGTCTGGCTTCTGGGCAAGAACAACCCCAGCGACCAGGACAGGGTGGGGACTGACCTGTGGGATTGCAGTGTAGGAGAAAGGGACCTGGTGGCCAGCAGAATGGCCAGGAGCCAGCAATGAGCCCTTGTGGCCAAGGCGGCCAGTGGCATTCTGGGGTGGATCAGAATGGGGGTGGATAGTAGGTGGAGAAAGGTTCTCCTCTCCTTTTACGCTGCCCTGCTGAGACTGCATCTGGAATGTTGTGTCCAGTTGTGGGACCCTCAGTTCCAGAAAGACACAGAGCTGCTGGAGAGGGTCCAGGGCAGAGCCACAGAGATGATGGAGGTTGGGGAGCATCTCCCTGCTGAGGAAAGGCTGAGGGAGCTGGGGCTCTGGAGCTGGAAGAAAATGAGATTGAGGGGTGACCCCATGGATGTTGATAAATGTGTGACGGGTGGGTGTCAGGAGGATGGAGCCAGGCTCTGCTCAGCTGCACCCAATGATAGGACCAGGAGCAACAGGTGTGAGCTGGAACAGAGGAGTTTCCACAGAAATATGAGAAGCTATTTCTTCCAGTGAGGGTGACAGAGGAAGGGGCTGCCCAGGGGGTTGTGGAGTCTCCTTCTCTGGAGAAGTTTAAAACCCCCCTGACCATGTTCCTGTGTGACTGGACCTAGGGGATCCTGCTGTGGCAGGGGGATGGGACTGGATGATCTTTCGAGGTCCCTTCCAATCCCTAACTCTCTGTGATTCTGTGACAAGTAAAGATGTAAAAGCAGAAGGGCATCTCCTTCCCTGCAGCAGGTAATGAGCTCTGTCCTCCATCTGTAGGTGTTCCCTGGACACTGCACACGTGGCTGGAGTCCTTGCGCACGTCCTTCCAGCAGCACAGAAGACCCCTGATCCAGTGCTTGCTGAAGGAATTCAAGTCCATTCAGGAGGAAGAGTACACAGAGGAGCTCATCACACAAGGCTTGCCTCTGATGTTTGAGATCCTGAAAGCCAGCAAGGTAGGATAAACCGGGCGTTGTAAAGAAACCAGCTTCATTTGTGTGCCTCAAGAAGCAAAGGTTGTGATACTGGTTTTGCACAGCTGTCCCAGAGCTTCTTTAGACTTCAGAGGGTTATTGTGACTTTGTCTTGTCAGGCTCAGTGGGGAAGCAAGGGTTGGAAGCACACGAGCTAATCACATCTGCTGGAACAGAGGAACTGTGACGCTAGCAATAACTGAGAGAGACAAGCAGAGGCTGATGGGTGCATAGTGGTGAAATTAAAGTCAGACAGATCACTGCAGTGTGTCAGGACACGTTGATAACCAACCCAAACCAAAGAGCAGCTTCATCCAGCTTGTTTCACTGGGGCTCTACAACAAAGCTCATTTTCCTGTTTGCTGTGGATGTCTTTAACCTCTCACATGACTCTTTCTTCCCTTGATGTGGCATTTGGACTCAGATGTGTGGGGAGACTGGTTTCTGCAAGCACCGAACAGGGTTGTTGTTTGTACTTGGGAGTGTTTGTACTCACAGCCTCCTCCGTGTAGTTCTTTCAGCTGATGTTTTCTTGGCCAGACAAATCAGACTTAACCAAAACCTCTTGAGGGAGGCACCGTCGGGTGTGCAAAGGGATCGCTGTGGGGCAGACAAGGAGAGGACAATATCTTGCCTAGTACAGGACAAATACTGTCTTTTAAAGCCTGATGTAACCAACAGTCTCTTCTCTGCTAGTCCTGCTGATAGTCACTGCTAAGGACCACCCTGGCTGTGTTCTGTGCAGCTGGATCTAGAGGATCCTGCTGTGGCAGTGGGGTTGGACTGGATGATCTGTTGAGGTCCCTTCCAACCCCTAATATTCTGTGATTATGTGATGATCTTCTAACTGTTTAGTTAGGAACTAAGATTTCTCACCCAACTCTGCAGGTAACAGCCAGGAGCAGTGTCTCCTACCTGCAGTAATAGCCTAGAGAATGGGTAAAGGAGAGAGGTTCTGCTATGGGGAGTTGATAGCAAAAGGTTCCAGACTTGCAGCCAGTGAGAGCCTACGTGGATTTGTTTCTTATTTCCAAAGGAGAGCTTGGATTTTGGTTCCACGTTGTTCCAGCAGCTGTTCTGATGTTTGCTCCCTTTGGGGTTGGTTTGTGTTGCGTGAGTGTTTATCAGAGGGTAGCTGAGACAGCTTTGAGGCAGTGATTCCAAATGTGAGGATTCGTTGGGTCCTCGTTGTGAGCGTGCTTGGGTTGACGCGCGTTAGTGCATCGGTGAGCGCTGGCAGCCCAGAGAGCCAACCGTGTCCTGGGCTGCAGCAAAAGAAGCAGTGACAGTGGATCGAGGGAGGTGATTCTCCCCCTCTACTTTCCACTTGTGAGACCCCCATCTGGAGTCCTGTGTCCAGCCCTGGAGTCCTCAACATCAGAAGGACACAGAGCTCCTGCAAAGGTGTGCAGAGGAGAGCAACTCCAATGAGTAGAGGGCTGGAGCACCTCCACTCTGAGGACAGGCTGAGCAAGGTGGGGTTCTTCAGCCTGGAGAAGAGGAGGCTCCCAGGTGACCTTAGAGCAGCTTTCCAGTAGCTGAAGGAAGGGGGCTACAAGAAAGCTGGGGGAGGGCTTTTCACAGGGGTGGTAGTGAGAAGACAAGGGGAAAGGGTTCCAGACTTGAAGTGGGGAGATTGAGGTTGGCCATGAGGAACTAGTTCTTTGCTTTGAGGGTGCTGAGATGCTGGAACAGGCTTCCCAAGGCAGCTGTGGCTGCCCCATCCCTGGCAGTGCTGAAGAGCAGGTTGTCTGGGGCGCTGAGTAACCTGCTCTAGTGAAGGTGTCCCTGCCTGTGCAGCAGGGTTGGAACTAGATCATCCTTGAGGTCCCTTCCAACCCTGCCCGTTCTGTGACTCTGCAATTCTGTGTTCATCCAGAAACTACCAGCAAGGTTTCTGCTGGGGTTGAAAGCTGATCTAAACCTAATGGTGTTGAAAACTTAATCTCATTTAAGTTTAGGCCTTGTAATCTAATATGAGGGATGGCTTTAATTGCTTTTCTCCTGGCTGGCTGAAGCCACGGCAAATGAGCATTATTAGAGGATGTTATTTACATGGAATTAAACCTTTGGGACATATTAGATCAGGTCCTACAGAGCCTCTTATAGAAAGCTCAGAAACCTGTAGTACTGCTGCCTTCTGCTTTGGGTTCACTGAAAGCCTGAAGTGCAGAGGGCTGAACAACTGAAGTAGCACAAAAACCCTTCATGATGAAGAAATCTGCGGTGATCTTTCTCCCTGCCTCGGAGCCCAGGGGACCTGCCTGTCTTCAACTCTCCACGAGCGTGCGTATTCACAGGCACACGCACACACACACTGCCTTGTGTCCTTAGGAAAAGAATGAATCATTCTGGGATGCTGTAAGGGTTTACAGATTGCAAATGGCATGAGTTATTCACAGAAACACAGAATCATTCGGGTTGGAAAAGGCTCTCGGGATCATTCAGTCCAACCATCAACCCTACTCACCACTAAAACAGATACCCCAGCACTTTTAAACTCATCCAGGGATGGAGACTCAACCACCACCCTGGGCAGCCCAGCCCAGGGCCTGACCACTCTCTCCAGGAAGAGTTTCTTCCTGATGTCCAGTCTAACCCTCCCCTGTTGAAGCTTGAAGCCCTTCCCTCTGCTTCTGTCACTGATGACCTGTGAGAAGAGCCCAGCACCAACATCTCCACAGGGTCCTGTCAGACAGTTGTAGAGAGCGATGAGGTCTCCCCTCAGCCTCCTCTTCTTCACACTAAACAGCCCCAACTCTCTCCATCTCTCCTCATCAGACTGATTCTCCAGGCCCTTCCTCAACTTCATTGCCCTCCTCTGCCCTTGCTCCATCCCCTCGATGTCTCCCTTGCGCTGAGGTGACCAAAACTGGACCCAAGACTCAAGGTGCAGCCTCACTGGTGTTGAGTCCAGGGGGACAATCTCCTCCCTACTCCTGCTGAACACACAGTTTCTCATCCAGACCAGGATGCCATTTGCCTTCTTGGCCACCTGGGCACCCTGCTGGCTCGGGTTCAGCTGCCTCTCGGTTAGAACCCGCAGGTGCTTTTCTGCCAGGCTGCTCTCCAGCTGCTCGGTAGCATCACGTGGGATTGCAGTAGCCTTGGCCAAATGGCCACTCACTGAGCTCTCCCAGACACAACTGAGGAGAGAATCTGCACAACCCTTTGGAAGGAATCAGCATTAATTCATCGGTAGGTGAACGAGCCAACACAAGGTCTCCCTGGTCACTGTGGAAGGCAGCTGAGGAAAGCTGAGGTTCAGAGGCTCTTCTCTTACCCTTCTCTGGAAGAGCTGAGAGCAAAAGCTGTTCTTCACAGACACCCAGAGAATGGAAACCTTCTTGGAAAGGAGCGGGAGGGTTTCACATCCTGTTCTTTCAGCAGCAGATTCTGTCAGGCTCGGGGAGAGGAGCTTCATTTGCCCACACAGACTTCATTTTCCCTGTGGGTTGAGAACCGTGAGAGAGATTAGGACTCTTGCTAAACATCACGGACTGGCCCAGTACATTTCCTTAATGAGGTTTTTCAGGATAAAAGGCTTAAAATAAACAACCAGGAAGCGCAGAGCCACTCAGCTGATGTGGAACTAGAGGTCCCAGTTGCTGCCCATTGTGATGGCTCCCTGTATTTTAATTGAACCTGATAGGAATGGCATTTTGGGTTCCTATAAATAGCTCCAGCTATCCCATAATCTCTGAACAATTTACAAGTATTAATGAGCTGAGACACGGAGGAAGATCTTCATCTCTCCCTTTGTGAAGAGGGAAACTGAGGTAATTAAACAGGCAGACTCTCAGTGCCCCTTAGAGTGGCAGTCGCACTAGACAGGCACTGTGACGCTGTGACAACCTGGCTAAACCAGAGAGGAGTTTGTAATTGGAGTAACCTGGCCACAGAGACTCTCAGAAATCACATAGGAGCATGGGCTGGGCTGCAGGATCTCAGAGGTCTTTTCCAGCCTCAGTGATTCTGTGATATCAGCTTCTGCTTTCCACTGGCAAACAGAGTGTTCCCAGGCCACGCAGAAAGGTCAGACATGACAGAAACACAAAGCAGAAAACAGCCAGTCCCCACAAAAACACCCTCAGAGCTTTGTGTCTTGTAGATGTTTCTTAAAACCACAGAATCACAGAACATTAGGGATTGGAAGGGACCTCCAAAGATCATCCAGTCTAATCCCCCTGCCACAGCAGGATCCCCTAGATCAAGTCACACAGGAACATGTCCAGGGGGGTTTTAAACATCTCCAGAGAAGGAGACTCCACAACCCCCCTGGGCAGCCCCTTCCAGTGCTCTGTCACCCTCACTGGGAAGAAGTTTCTTCTCACATTGATGTGGAACCTCGTCTGTTCCAGCTCACACCCGTTGCCCCTTGTCCTATCATCCTGATCCAGCCCAGGATGCTGTAGCACTGGTCTCATGAAGCCCTGTCCCAGCCACTCCTATCAGGCAGCTTATAAAGACCTTTAAAGGCACGAAAGGCAATGAAAGTTCTCCAGCCCACTGGAAGTCACCAGGAGCTGCATATTGAACCCTCATTTGTGCTTTTGGAAGTCTTCCTCCAGGGCTTCAGTGCAGCAGCAGTGAGCGATGTGCGATCTATTAACGGTTCCTCCCTGCGTATTTCACAGCGTGAAGGAAGGCAATAAAACCCAGGACTGCAGCTCAGCAGTTTCTGCCTGATTTGCCAGGGTTTAGGGTTTTTATTCTCCCATTGGGTGTTCCAGCATTGAGGACCTGTGCAAATTCTGCTTTAGTTTTTATTTCTCTTGTCAGAACCGGAGCAGACAGGCACCACCCTCCCACCCTGCTGCAGGACACCAGCTCCGGCTGGCAGCAAAGGTCCCACAGACATGAGGAAGGGAGGGGAGCATCTCCCTGCTGAGGAAAGGCTGAGGGAGCTGGGGCTCTGGAGCTGGGAGAAAAGCAGACTTCATGGTGAGGGTGAGAGAGCACTGGAAGGGGCTGCCCAGGGGGGTTGTGGAGTCTCCTTCTCTGGAGACATTTCAAACCCACCTGGACATGGTCCTGTGCAGGGATTCTGTGATGTGATGGTGGATTTAGGTCATCAGATGAGTAGGATGGATTGAATCTCAGTGGCACGTTAACACTGCCTGATAGAGTGGCTCGGACAGGGCTTCTTGAGAGCAGTGCTAGAGGGATGCCTCTGTCAGCACATGGCCCTGAGCTGGACGTGAGCTGCTGAGTAGAGAACATTTGAGTCCCTCAAAGCTAAGCTGACACGGGAGATCTTGTGACAGGAGGAGGGTAGGAGGATGCAGCTGAATTTCTGCCTTTTGGAATCTGCGTTGTGCTTTTTGGTGGCCCAGGGAAGCCCGCAGACTTTTCACTGGCAGATGTCATTTGTCATTCGCTTTGCCTGAGCTGCCCTCCTGCCCCATGTCAGAGAACCACGTTTGCCTGAGGGGTGGCTGTGCTCAGAGGTTCCACAGAACATTAGGGTTGGAAGAGACCTCGAAAGATCATCCAGTCCAGTCCCCCTGCCACAGCAGGATCCCCCAGATCAAGGCTTCTTAAAAAGGAGCATGGAGGCTGCGCTGAGAATTGTGGGCTTGTAGTGCCTGAGGTGGGGCTTGCAGCTTAGCTCTGCCATGTTAGCAGGGAAGTTCTCTTGAGGATAACGTGCTGAGCACATGGGATGCTTCTTTGTCTTCTGCCTGGAAAAATCCCAGGGCTGTTCCAGTTTGATCTTCACAGTTCATAGCCTGAAATGAGAGAGGCTCAAAACCACTGTTGAACACATCTGGACTTTGGAGGAGGGAGAGGGCTTTAGATTTCCTCTCTGGAGCTGAGTGTCGAGCTGGAATCATCACTGAAGTTCCATCCAGGCAGACAAGCCAGCACCGTTGCTGGTGGTAGAAGGTGATGAGGCACTGGGGATTGGAAGGGATCTGGAAAGATCATCCATCCCAATCCCCCTGCCACAGCAGGATCACCCAGACCAAGTCACACAGGAACACGGCCAGGTGGGTTTGAAAGGTCTCCAGAGAAGCCCTTGGCCTAGTTCTTTGAGGAAAAATCACGATCTTTCAGTTCTAAATAACTTCTTACAGCTTTGTCCCTTCCCCCTGTAATATTGTTAGGGAGCTGCTGCCTGCCGTTGATTGGGACCCTTTGAGGGAGCGCGTCGCTGCGGCACGTGTGTTAGCTCACGCATTCGTTGAGCCTGTGTACTGAAGTGTTGGCCCCCCACTACAAGAGGGACATTGAAGGGCTGGAGAAAGGACAGAGGTGGCTACCAAGCCAGGAAAGGGTTTGGAACTTGGACCTGATGATCTTGAAGGTCTCTTCCAGCCAAAACTGTTCTATGGTTCTATGACTCTGGAAGTGCCTCAATCTAAGAAAACTCAGCTTAGAACGATGGGCATTTCTGCTCTCAGCCAGAAAAGTCGCAGGGAAGGGTCTTTCCTCACTATTCCTCTGCTCCACATCTGTCTCTTCCTCCTCCCTGTCAGTTGTTGACAGTGACAACTTGTTGACAGTGGACAGTGGTGGAGCTGTAGTCCACTAGCGAGGTGTTGGTGACACGGTGCAGCCAGCCTTGGTCAAAGATGCAGGAAGCTACTTTGCAAAGATGTTTCCCCAGAATTTAAAATGCCTGCAGAGCTTCCAGCCTCTGCCCAACAGGCAGCTGAAGGAACCCACAGGACTGCGCAGGCTCTTGGAACTCTGGTGTTGATGGTTGTTGAGAACAAATGACAGCTCAAAACAATAACCAGTGTTTAAAATTCCAGGAGGATTCAGTGGAGATCTTGAGAAGCCTGCACTATGGAGTTTAAAAGCTACAGTGCTCTTTCCTCACTATTCAGCCCCTTGGAATAAAATTACTCTTAGGAAGTGAAGTTAGCAGGTGATATTTTTTTTTAGATATCTTTCCAGGAATAGCAGCATTATCTGTAGTCTCTGCAGAGATGCAGGTCCTGGAGCACAGTTGT
The DNA here is from genome assembly GCA_013400115.1 of Rhinopomastus cyanomelas. NCBI lineage: Eukaryota > Metazoa > Chordata > Aves > Bucerotiformes > Rhinopomastidae > Rhinopomastus > Rhinopomastus cyanomelas. The sequence goes on from VXBP01008047.1 coordinate 564,093, forward strand.
TCTTGTCTCCAACAAACAGAAAGCAGCAGGAAAGAGGGTCCAGAGGAGCAACGAGGCTGGGGAAGGGACTGGAGGGGGAAGGTCTGATGAGGAGAGGCTGAGGGAGCTGGGGGTGTTCAGTCTGGAGGAGACTCAGGGGGACCTTCTCCATGTCTGCAAATCCCTGAAGGGAGGATGTGGTCAAGGGGGGGTCAGGCTCTTCTCCCATGCAACCAGCACCAGGATGAGAGAGCAGGGCCTGGAGCTGCCAGGGGAGGGTCAGGTTGGATGTCAGGAAGCCCTTCCTCAGGGAAAGGGTGATCAGAGCCTGGACTGGACTGCCCAGGGCAGTGGTGGAGTCCCCATCCCTGGAGGTGTTGAAGGGCAGCCTGGCTGTGGCCCTGAGTGCCCTGGTGTGGCTGCTGTGGTGGTGTCAGGTCACGGGCTGGGCTGGATGATTCTGTTTGCTCAGAGGCCTTTCCCAGCCTCTGAATCTTCAGGCTGATGGCTGAAATGCTTGAACAGAAGACAAAGGCAGAGACACTCTGCAGAGGAGCCAGGCACCCCAAAACCTGCACTCCGAATGACCCAGAACCCTGCCATGATGCCAACACACCAGCTTACAGGTCCCGTAGAGTGGCTAATGCCCTTCTGTGTGTCAGCCGCTGCCCAGGCTGTGCTCAGCGATTGACCTTTTGGCTGGGCCTTTGGTTTCCTCAGGCAGGTGTCACCGTTCTCGAGTGATCGCAGCGCTCAGTAGCGGTGCCTGTTGTCACCTGTAGCCCTTCTGTGTCTAAACAGTTCAGAGTGACCGGGACGCAAGTCATCCACACGTGCACGTCGTGCATCCTCCGGGTGCGATGGGAGCGCCAGGTACCCAGCAGCATGGTCACAGCTGACTCCTAATCCTGCCTTGTGCTTTGGTAACACGGATTCAGCTCTGTACTAACACAGGTCTGATGGGTTTTTGTCCCCCCCACCCTCTGTCTGCCTTTCAAAGCGTTTCCCTGCCAGAGGCAGCCGTTTCTTCACCTCCAGTCAATAGCTGCCGCTGCCGTGCCGTGACACCTGCCCTCTGCTGGGCTCTCACCCAGGGATCCGGCTGTGCCCAGGGGATCGGAGCTCTTGACGTACAACACACAGCTGGGATGTAAAGAGCCTTCTGAAGGGAGGCTTGGCAGCTCTCCCAGGAGCTGGCCAGAGGGTCCCTTTGTGCCTTACCTGTGACTGATTCTTCACCGGTTGTGTTTGCAGTGGAAGGACTTGAGCCCAGCACTAACAAAACCCGGGCTGTTAGGCAGTTCACTGCGTCTAACTGTCTCTCCAGCCTCTGGGCTTCCCTACCTTTGTGGCTGTTGACTAATATTAATGATGTGTGTGGTGCTTAATCATCCAGGATGACCCTCTAAAGTGGCTTTTAATCAGTTTGGAGGCAGCTGGGAGGAGGGAATTAGGCTAGAGGAGCGCAGCAGAAACACCTCGGCAAGGATGGAAGAAGGTTCAGGGAGACAGCAGGCTGGGCTGCCTTTCGGCAGGACCTGAACAGGCTGGAGAGCTGGGCAGGGAGACGTTGGATGAATTACAGCAAGGGCAGTGTAGAGCCTGGCATCTGGGTAAGAACAACCCCAGGTACCAGGATACCAGTGTTGGAGAGCCAGCAATGGGCCCCGGTGGCCAAGAAGACAAATGGCATCCCGGGATGGATCAGAAAGAGGTAGTCAGTAGATGGAGAGAGGTTCTCCTCCCCTTCTACTCTGACCTGCTGAGACCACATCTGGAATGTTGTGTCCACTTGTGGGTCTCTCAGGTCCAGAAGGACCCAGAGCTGCTGGAGAGAGTCCAGCACAGAGACACAGAGATGATGAAGGGAGGGGAGCATCTCCCTGCTGAGGAAAGGCTGAGGGAGCTGGGGCTCCTGAGCTTGGGAAACAGGAGCCTGAGGGATGACTCCATTAATGTTAATAAATCTGGAAAGGGTGGGTGTCAGGAGGATGGAGCCAGGCTCTGCTCAGGGGCATCTAATGATAGGACAAGAGGAGGTTCCACAGCAGTGTGAGAGGGAACTTCTTCCAGTGAGGGTGACTCTGGCAGCCCAGCGGGGTTGTGGAGTCTCCTTCTTCGGACACCTGGCTGTGTTCCTGTGCGACTGGATCTAGGGGATCGTGCTGTGGTGGGGGATTGGAGTGGATGATCTTTTGAGGTCCCTTCCAATCTCTGATGATGTGTAATTCTGTGAGGACAGTCTCCCAGGGAGAGTCTGAGTACTCTGCAAAAAGCTCTCCCTATTGCCACACTATTTCTGGGAAGAGTGAGGGGCTTCAACAGGAGTAATTCGAAGGTATCCCAGCAGGTCAGGAAAGAAGGTTCATGGAAGGGCTTGGAGTATCCAGAGGCTCTGGCATGGCTGCTGCAACCGCTGAGGTCCACGTGTGAAGGGGCTAACTGGAAGCAGCACTTTGGCTGCTCTGAATTGAGCAGAGTGTTGAGTTGTTGCAGCATCCTGGGAACCAGAGAGGGAAGAGGTGCCTTTACCAGCATCCCTGAGCAGCAGCATTTCCGTGCCTGGGGAGGAGAGGTGTGTGCTGACAGGCAGACACCCAGCCCAGGACAGTAAGAGCTGATTTTCCTGTGGTGGGGTTAGCCAGAGGACCTGGCACACGTGGGTTAATGGCATTAATGGGGCCAGCCTGGTGAGAGTGACATGAAGGCAGATCCAAAGTAGTGCTTAGGGCTTTCAGAGGCCAAGAAAAGCAGCCCAAGTTGTTAGTGCTATAGAGGGCAGCCATGTGGAGGTGATGGGATACCACAGGCCAGCAAGGAGAACTCAGCAGTGGATCTTAACCAGTACAGAGAGGTGTGTCTTGGGAACGGGGAACCCTGTGAAGGAGAGGCAGAGCTCTGAAGAAGCTGTGAAGAAGAGGAGACTGAGGGGAGACCTTATTGCTCTCTATAACTATCAGAAAGGGCATAGTAGAGAGGTAGGTGCTGGCCTCTTCTCACAAGTTAACAGTGATAGGACTAAAGGGAACAGCCTAAAGCTGCATCAAGGGAGGATTAGACTGGACATTAGGAAAAAAGATTATAAAGCACTGGAACAGGCTGCCCAGGGAGGTGGTTGAGTCACTATCTCTTGATAGTGTTTTAAAGTCGCATAGGTGAGGTGCTTGGAGATCTGTTTTAGGGGTGATAAAGAGAAGAGGAGGGTTAAAGGTTGGAGTTAATGCTCTTACAGGTCTTTTCCAACTGCAGTGTTTCTGTGATTCTGTGTTCAGAGAGAAGCAAAACCTTGGTCTAAGCGCTGAACCTGACCCGAGTTTTCCCTTTGAGAGTTTGGAGCGTAGCCACCAAGCTGACTTTTATCTCAGAATCACAGAGTCATTCATGTTGGAAAAGACCCCTGGGATCATCAAGTCCAACCATCAACCCCACTCTGCAAGGTCACCCCTGAACCAGTTCCCCCAACACTACGTCTAAGCAACTTCTAAACACATCCAGGGGTGGGGACTCAACCAGCCCCCCGGGCAGCCAGGTCCAGGGCCTGACCAGTCTCTCCAGGAAGAATTTCTTCCTGATGCCCAGTCTAACCCTCCCCTGTTGAAGCTTGAAGCCCCTGCACAGGTACTGGCTGTGTTACTTCCCAGCTGTGCCCTGTACCTTGTCTGACCACATCCCAGAATGGCTGTGCTGAACTGGGTAAACTGGAATGGAGTAAACTCTCCCATGTGTGTGCCTAAGCCCGGAGGAGTCTTTCTTGGGTCCCCTCAGAGACCTTCACCAGACAGACGTGCAGGAAAAAAACAACCCTGCACTCCCCACGCAGGTCTTCACCTCTTCTCAGATCATCTCTGCTCCTGGAAACCTTCGGCTTCGCTTCAAAAGAACTTGTGAATTCCCCTCAGGTTCAAGTGCATTCAGCAGGAGTGGGGAATTCCTTTAGATCTCTGCTGAAGAATGCTTTTAAGTCAGGGGACGGCTTATATCTACAAACCCGAGTTGCTTGCTGGCTGACCAGCTCTGCTGGAAGCCCCGTCTGCCTTAGAAGATGCACTGTGGGTCCCCGTTCCCTCTTGCCTCAGCGTAAACCACCCCATGACTAGGTAAATATTTTCATTACTTGCCATGCCGGGCTTGCTTCCGCCTGCCTTCGCAGAAGATGCTCGTCGGCTCCCTTTAGCTGTGATGTGTGGAAGGAGCTGGCTTCACTCCAGAGCTCAGCCTCACACAGCCTGGCTCAGTCTTTTCCAGCATCAAACTGCAGCAAGAGAACAAACTTCACAGAGTCACTGAGGCTGGAGAAGCCCTCTGAGCTCAGCCAGCCCAGACCAGGACCTGACACCACCACAGCAGCCACACCAGGGCACTGAGGGCCACAGCCAGGCTGCCCCTCAACACCTCCAGGGATGGGGACTCCACCACTGCCCTGGGCAGTCCAGTCCAGGCTCTGATCACCTTTTCCATCAGGAAGGGCTTCCTCACATCCAATCTAACCCTCCCCTGGTGCAGCTTCAGGCCCTGCTCTCTCATCCTGGTGCTGCTTGCCTGGGAGAAGAGTCTGACCCCCACCTCACTACAACCTCCGTTCAGGGAGCTGGAGAGAGGGAGAAGGTCCCCCGAGTCTCCTTCAGGCTGAACACCCCCAGCTCCCTCAGCCTCTCCCCATCAGCCTTTCCCTCCAGTCCCTTCCCCAGTCTTGTTGCCTCTCTGGATCCACTCCAGCCCCTCAATCTCTTTCTTGTGGTGAGGGGCCCAGCACTGCCCCAGTGCTCGAGCTGAGGCCTCCCCAGTGCCCAGTACAGGGGTAGAGTGACTTCCCTAGCCCTGCTGGCCACACTGTTGCTGATCCAAGCCAGGATGCCTTCCGGGCCACCTGGGCACCCTGCTGGCTCAGCCAGTTGTCAGCCAATACTGCCTGATCCCTCTCTGCTAGGCTGTGCTCCAGCTCTCCGTCAGTTCTTTGGTGTTAAGGTGCTGCAGAGAGCTCCTGCAGCCAGGCTTTGACAAGGGTGTAGGATGAACCAGGAAGAATTATCCATCTCTGGAGACTTTTCAAACCCAGCTGGATGAGTTCCTGTGCAGCTTGGTCTAGGTGATCCTGCTCTGGCAGGGGGGTTGGACTAGATGATCTTTTGAGGTCCCTTCCAATCCCTAACGTTCAGTGCTTTAGGGGGATGGATGTGGCAACCAGGGCAGCTTCTGAGCTCCCCAGCGTGGACACTGTGCAAAGGGGAAGGTCAGACAGGCTGGATGTGGTGTCCTGTGCGCAAGGATGATGCTGGTACCCTAAGCTGCAGATTTCACAGCTCAGCCTGCTCTGAGAACAGGATTTAGTTTGAAGAAGCAGAGTTTTTTAGATGTAGTGTTGGGGGATCTCGTTTAGGGTTGAACCTGTAGAGTAGTGTTGATGGTTGGACTCGATGATCCTGGGGGTCTTTTCCAACCTGAATGATCCTTTGATTTGTTTTCCCCAGCCATCCGGCTGCAGACAGAGCAGCCCTTTTCTCTCTGCTCTTTGCTGCCTGGCTTGGGGTGGGGTGGGGTGAGAAACGCGCTGGCTCTGCCGCAGAAGCTCACCGCTCCCCTCCCTGTGTGCTGGGGAGCAAACTCGATGCTCGTTAGCGGTGACTCTGAGTGAGCCCGTGCGCCGGCTGCTAGCTGAGCACGCTGCCTGTCCTGTCTGTGCCGTGCGTTGCGCTTAGTGAATGTCAACGACGGAAGCCAAAGGTCTGCAACCTCCTCTCTGCCAAATGAGAGCGGTGTCCTGCGTTGGAGGTCTGAAGTGGTGGCCCTACGCTCTTTGATTTGCCCATCCTAAGGTCTCTGCTCTTTTCTCTCATCTCTGTTCTGTGGCTCAGGGTTTTTAAGTATCTCTCATGCGAATGTGCCCCATCTTGAGCTAATTAGTTGCTCTAAAGCAGGTTTTTCACAGGCTCTTGGGCAGCCAGGGTCAAGGTGCCTTTAATAATGGGCTTGTAGTAGCATAACATGGGCTCGTGCCCGTTGGTGTCTAAGGGAACTGGCAGCACCTTGCTCGTGTGAGCAGGCTCCCATAAAATCACAGCATGTTCTAGGCTGGAAGGGACCTCTAGAGGTCATCTAGTCCAACCTCCCTACTAGGTCAGGCTGCTCAGAGCCTCATCAAGCCTGACAGTAAATGACTGCAGGGATGGGGCCCCCACCACCTCCCTGGGCAGCCCATTCCAGCCATCAACCACACTTGAGTGTGACACAGCTCTGGAAGGGCCTGCCCAGGGATGTTGGGGAGTCTCCTTCTCTGGAGATGCTTGAAACCCCCGTGGACATGCTCCTGTGCATCTTGGTCTAGGGGATCCTGCTGTGGCAGGAGGATTGGACTGGATGATCTTTCCGTGTCCCTTCCAGTCCCTTCTGAACATCTCAGTGTGATGCTTCCAAATGCACGTGCGTGTGTTTTCAACATGCAGCTGGCAGGTCTAGAGGATCCTGCTGTGGCAGGAGGATTGGACTGGATGATCGTTCAAGGTCCCTTCCAGTCCCTAACGTTCTGTGACTTCTTAGTAGCTGACAAGCCCGTGTGGGAGCTGCCCTGCTGGTAATGAGCATCCCCCCAGCCACACTCCTCCCTGGCTGACTCAGCCAGCCACCACAGCCCTTCCGAGCAGAGCTGCAGTTGCCCTGACTTTTTAGAGCTCTACCCCCCAGCCCTCCCAGCAGCTGACTCACTTCCTTCTTTAAATCTGGCCTTAAATCTTCCTTTTCTGTCGTGATTCACTCCCTTTGTGAAAAGCCTTTGCTGGGATCCACGCCCGTCCAGCGCCGGAGATGCTGTGAGCCACCCTCCTTGACTCAGACGCACAGCAGCCAGCCGCGCTCGCAGGGCCGGTCCCTGGGCTGCGCTAAGCGCTGGCTCCTAGTATTTCTCTTACCCGCGCTGCCTCTGATGCAGTGATAGGGGCCAGCTCCTGCGAGGGCACGGCTCTGCCCTTTCACACCACAGCTGATGAGATGCAGCAGGGGAGTCCTTATAGGATCTCTGCCCCACCTCCTTGTCCCTTGTGGGATGTAAGGAAGCGCCGCTGTTGGAACTGAGGGGAAATGTGCTCAGAGAAGAGGAAACTTGAACTTCAGCTCTGTGAGCCTGGGGATCGTTTTAGCAGAGCGTCTGCACTCCTCGAGATTTTAATTGAAGATGATTTTTCTCCTTTGCCTGATGATTTCCTTGGCCTTGGGCCCTCTGCTGTGGTCGCAGCAGTGGTGGAGTCTTGCTGTGGGTTCTACCTGGATGCCCACGCACCCCACTTGGGTCACCATTAAGGTCATGGGTCAGAGACCCCAACTAGATTTCAGCCAAGAGCTTTTAGCTGAAGCGTCAGACATGAAGGGAGGGTTTCACAAACGCACTGACGGATCTGCAGGCAGTGAAACAACTGACTCAGTTTGGAGAAGAAAGGCCTGAAGACGTTTTCAGTCACTGCCCCCACCACACATCAGAGAAAAACAACCCCACGTGATACAGACACAGGTGGAGTTGGGTCACACTGCTCCTACACTGAGCTGAGATAGAAAATGGCCACAACATCTTCAGTACTGTCTTCCTTGTAGCTTCTCTCTGTAGTCAGCGGTCGTTCAGCTTCAGTCTCGATCCTCGTTGATCTTCAAAGTTCAGAATTCTCCGAGTCCCTCCAGGTCCAGGCGAATCCTCCCCCTCTCCATCAATTTCCTTTACCTTGAGGAGCGATAACACTCTCAGCAGCGATAACAGTCTCTCTCACTGGCAGCTCCCCGCAGTTCCGTACGGAGAGAAGTGAAGAAGGAGGTGCAAATCACTGAACTGGGAGAAGAAGGAGGGAGTAGGGGCGGGGAGCAGACACTGTTCAAATCTTGAAACCCAAACTTTAAACTTCTCTGCAGAACCCACACAGATGAGACTGACAGGTTCTACGCAGCTTTTCACGCAGAACAGCGCTCAGGGTTCTGTGCCCTGGGTGCCTCAGAACTAGGGCTGTTTAGTTTGAGGAAGAGGAGGCTGAGGGGAGACCTCATCGCTCTCTGAAAGGACACTGTAGAGATGTTGGTGCTGGGCTCTTCTCACAGGGAATTGGCGGCAGAAGCAGAGGGAAGGGCTTCAAGCTTCAACAGGGGAGGGTTAGACTGGCCATCAGGAAGAACTTCTTCCTGGAGAGAGTGTTCAGGCAGTGGAATGGGCTGCCCAGGGTGGTGGTTGAGTTCCCATCCCTGGATGAGTTTAAAAGACACTGAGATGTTGTGTTAGGAGGTTTGTTTTAGGGGTGACCTTGTGGAGTAGGGTTGATGGTTGGATTCAGTGATCCCCGGGGTCTTTTCCAACCTGAACGATTCTATGATTCCCACCCCTGGAATGGTCAGGGACCAGACCATGTTCTGTGAGGGTCTTGGTGGCTTCCTCAGGGCTGTGATGGCCGGGGCATTGCCAGCAGTGGAAGATCACAGCAATGAAACACTTGAGTGAGGAGATTCAGGGACAGAATGCACTGCCTGAGTCTCTCCGAGTCTCACAAACACATCTCTGAGCAGGATGTGTTTGTGAGGATCTTGCACTGAGAATCACAGAACATTGGAGATTGGAAGGGACCTTGAAAGTTCATCCAGTCCCATCCCCTGCCACAGCAGGATCACCCAGATCCAGTCGCACAAGAACGTGTCCAGGTGGGTTTGAAACCTCTCCAGAGGAGGAGACTCCACAACCCCCCCAGGCAGCCCCTGCCAGGGCTCTGTCACCCTCACTGGGAAGAAGGTCCTGCTCAGATTGATGTGGAACCTCCTCTGTTCCAGCTCACAGCCATAAGCTGCATGGCCACTGTGTGCCTCTGTCTGTTTGCCCCTCTGGTCTTGTAAAAGGGATTGGAAGGGACCTCGAATGTGGTCAGGGAGCAGCACAAAGTCATTTTCCAGTGCAGTAAGTTTGCAAATGATGTGAAATTGCTGTTTGAAAGGAGCTTTGTTTCTGCAGAGGGGACGCAGAGCTGTGGAGCTGGTTGGGAAAAGAAGACCTGTGATCCAAGGCGAGAACCCTTCGTTTCAGCTGATTCCTCCGGGAGTCGTAACAGTCGGCAAAAGGAGGATTGCAGCAGCCAGGGATAATCCTAAGCTCTGATTTTTAATAAAGCTTCAGCAATCCCATTCTCCAGCTTCAAAACGCCGCAGCTCTTGAGGAAAACACAGCCTCTCCTTTGCATACTGATCCTGCCTTCCACCCTGAGCTTACGTTGCGTCTGTTTGTTCTCTCTTGCTTAGAATGAAGTGATCAGCCAGCAGCTCTCCGTCATTTTCACCCACTGCTACGGACCCTACCCCATTCCAAAGCTGGTTGAGATCAAGCGCAAGCAGACCTCTCGCCTCGGTAAGCGGGGCTGGAGCTCTCCAGGGGAGCTGTGTGGAGCCTGAACTGCTGCCTGGGGGCTCGTGGGAGGGTGCCGGTCAGGGAAGCAGAGCTAGAAAACTTCGTGTGGTCTGAAACTCCTGCTGCAATCAGGAGGGTCATCAGGTGTGGGACTGTAAATCTGCAAAGTTTAGCTGTGGTGCTGATGAGGCTGCGATCCAAGCCTGAGGCCCAGAGCCCAGCATCTGTCTGCATCTCAGACTCTGGTGGCTGGCTCTGGGTGGTGCTGCGATGGCACAGCCCTGCTGGCAGCACCCAGGCTGTTTTGTGTGACCAGGGGAGGACCTGAGCAGTTTTCCAGCACCCTCTTCCCTTGGCTCAGAAACTTCCCCGTCCAGGGAGACGGGCACAACTGGGCTCAAACCTGCCTGGACATGTTCCTGGGAGACTTGGTCTAGGGGATCCTGGTCCCTTCCAATCCTGAATGTTCTGTGATTCTTAGTGTTGGGGGATCTGGTTTAGGGGTGACCGTGTAGAGTAGGGTTGATGGTTGGACTCGATGATCCCAGGGGTCTTTTCCAACCTCAATGATTCTGTGTTTCTAAACGAGCACAGGACCTTCCAGCATCCCTTCAGCTGCAGTTAGCTTTGGGTGGCAGGGCAGGGAGGCTGCTCCAGCTCCACACGAAGAGGATACCTGGCTGACAGCTCAGCAAAGGTTGTCGCAGACTTCAAAGCTTTGAAAATCCCTTCATCTGAACTCCACGTGTCTGGCGGGGCTGGGGGGTTCTGTCTGTGTCAGAGTGTCCAGAAGAGTGTTACAGGCTGTAACTGAGGGAACACAATATCCTTTGATTGTTCTGCTTTGTCACAACAGCAAAATAACCTGTCCAGCTGCGACCTTTATTGCCTCTCTCCTTTGTGGTTCTAGATCCCCATTTTCTGAACAACAAGGAGATGTCCGACGTCACGTTTCTGGTGGAGGGGAGACCGTTCTACGCGCACAGAGTGCTGCTGTTCACTGCATCCCCAAGGTAAGGCACAGAGGCATTGCTGGGGGTTCCTCAAAATGGAAGAGGATGCTGTGGGCTGGGCAGGGGGTGGGTTTCCCGCTGTTAAGCTGGTGGCCCCCTTTTCTGCGAAGCAGAACCTCTCAGCTTGTTTCTGATTGATCTGCGGGATGTTTGACCTAAACTTTTCTCCCAATAAATGATCCAAGGCCTGTGGCCGTGCATCTGCCTTCATTCTGCTGAGGCACGTTTGCACGGAGCTCATGGCTGCAGCCAGTTCTTGATGGTGGAGGAGTCTTTTGATTCTTAATAATCATGGGGTCTTGTTATTTAATACTCATTCAATGATCCTTGATAATCATTTGTCCTGTGAGTAGCTCAGTTTTCCTGCGTCGATGAAGGCATCTCTAAGCAGAACAAGCTCCTGTCACAGGATTCACTGGTAGCTCTTGAAATAAAATAAGTGACTACAGAACGTATCCTGCCGTAACGAGAGGCAGCGGTTATAGTCTGTCCCTGCGCTCAGAGGGCTGGACGTGGGTTATCCAGCTCAGCTCGCCCCCAGAGTTGCTCACAAATGTCATTTGTCCACGTGGAGCTTCATCATGACAGTGGCACTGGGCCTCCGTAAGAGCTGATGAAGTCACAGGCTGCACTGGATGATGTCAGGGGTCTGTGGTGAGTTTGGTGATTTCAAGACGAGGCGAGGACAAGCCCACGGAGTTTGGGTGGCTTGAGCAAGGTGGGAGCTGATGCCAGCCCGCAGCGCAAAGTGATGTGCGGAAGGGGACCGCGGTCCCTGGCCCTGCCTTTAATTGAGAGGTGGCTGCTTCCCAGACTCCAGCTTTAAAAGCTGCTGCATGATGTCCTTAGCAGAGGTTGACACTGCTAAAGGGGAATAAAGTGCTAGCAGATCTGAATGGCCAAGAGGCACCCGTGACGTGGAGAAGGTTCCCGTCCGGCAAGTGCCAGTCTTGCTAGATAAGCCGGGCTTTGCGCTGATCAAAAAGCTGAAGCCCAGGGGCAGCTACTGCTGACAGAGCCCTTCTGATCAATTGGCTCTCGAGAAACAGATGGCTCTGTGCCTCGTCTCCCACCAATCTGCAGTTATTCACAGCAAGAGTGTCTTTTCCCTGCAACTCGCATCCCAGTTGTAGGTTTGAATAATGCGAGAGCAGCACCCAGTGTTCTTCCCCTCTCTCATCACAGTGGTGTTATAGAAGCATTAATGCTCCTGTACATAGAAGCATTAGAAGTCTTAGTATGGTTGTTCTCATACTTTATATGTGAATATATTCATTGAAACATTAAATACTTAAGATTTCATTTCTGTAGCTTAATATAAAAATATGTATTCATTAGATATATATCATTTGAACCAGTATTTTATACTAAGGGGTATTTTATATTAAATAGAGTCTACATATAATTTTATATTTAATTTAATGTAATACTTAGTAACGAAAATAATTTAATGAGTTGGTATTATTCATTTAATAAATTCAATAATTTCGTATTTAATATTTACATAGTAAATTAAGTATCTTCTAAAGTTTTGTTCCAAATGGGGTGGGGTTTCTTCTCAAGCAGCATCATGGAAGTTAATCTCCTTTAAAGCAGAAAGTGCCATTTTTAAATGCCCAGGTCTTCCTAAAAGATGCTGTTGCCTCCAAGGAAATACAAACCAGTTTGGCTTTGTAACAGGTGCCAGTAGAGACCCTGAGTTGCCTCCGTACGTTTAGTTCCGTTGCGATACGAGGTCTCTTTATCCAAAACGGGAACCTCCCAAAAGAGAGGCTTCTGCCTGGTGGTTTCAGCTTGATTTTTATTCCAGCCTCAAAGTCATTGTGTGAGAAACCTTTATGTTAGACCTCTGTACGTGAGATCACTTTATGTGGAAGGTCTTTGTGTGAGAACCCTTTAAGTGAGCAGTCCTTGTGTGGAAACGTTTTCACAAGAGCTGCTGTTGTCCTTCCACTTTGCCGCGGACTCGTTTTCACGGAGATCGTGGGGCTGGTCTTCTCAACCTCGCTCCTTTCCGTGCAGGTTTAAAGCGCTGCTGTCCAGCAAGCCCTCCTCCGATAGTACTTGCATTGAGATCAACTACGTGAAGTACCCCATCTTCCAGGTAAAGCGAAGCGCAGCGCGTGCCACAAACGTCCTGTGTCTGATGAACGCGTAGCTGAGGGGGGTGGTTTCACGAGCGCAGGCCCTTCGCTCACTCGGGCTGTGCACGGCAAGCTAAAGCACTTGATGATCCTTCCTCTCTGTGGCTCTTTCTGCATTTATGGGGCAGCTTTGGGTCGTTCCCTTCCCTCGCAGGACTGTTGAAGCTGCTTTTTGCCATGGCAGTGCAGAGCTTGCTCTGGAGACCAGAGCAGACGTGCACAGGGCTTCCCCATCATTCGATGCAGCGCTGGGGCGGTTGCATGCGTCGACTGTTACTGCTGCAGATTAATTCCCAGCTGCCTACAGTAACTTCAGGCTTGCGGGAAGCTGACTGCAGAGGGATCGCGGCCGGCTTGTCTCACACTGCAAAGCCTCCCCCGCTCTTTCTCATTACCCATGCGAGCCCACGTGGAGCTGGGCAGAGGTGGGGGTGCCATCGCTGGCTGAGGAATAAAGGAGTCACCGTGCTGGATGCTGTGTTTCCCTGACTCACTGAGGCACTGGGAGATACACTGCAAACGCAGAGTGAATTCGTTGGCTTCCTGCAAACCATTCAGAGCTCACCAGGAGATCCAGGCAACGTGTTTGGTGAGGAGAGCCAAGGTGCTGGATACCGGGAAGAAGGAGGAGCTGAACTCTGCAGAGAGAGCAACCAAACGTAGCTTGAAATCAGGAGGCTAAACCAGTTCTATCTACCTCTGATGCTTTGCAGTGTCAGAGAGCCTCAGGTGTTTCCTGCTCTCTTGGGTTGCTTTCTGTAAACACCTCTTTCTTTCCTTGCAGCTGGTGATGCAGTATCTCTATTACGGAGGTGCAGAGTCACTCCTGATCAAAAATAATGAAATCATGGAGGTAAGAGACACTTACATCATTGCATTTGGAGTGTTGTGAGCTGTGCACTGCTCACCACAGGGCATGTGGCCGTTGGGCAAGAGAGGAGCACTCTTGTAGGAGCCAGCAGTGCCTCACCCAGAGCACCCAGGCTGTGCCCTGTCCTCTGGGACTGAGTCTCCTTCTCTGCTAGTCACCCCAACCTGGGGGTGGAGGGGGAGGCAAAGGGATGGGTTTGGGTTAGAGTTAGGATCATACCAGTAGGTGGTTTGACTGTCAGAGAGGAAAGAGTAGAAAAATGAGGAACATCAGACAAAAAAGAAGTGTCTGCAGTGAAAATACTCAGAGGCTCTGAGATGCTCCTTTGGGGAAGCACACAGCTGTGTTTACCAAAAGAAGGGTGGCTGTTGCCTTGGGGGACAGGGTGTAGTGGTGCTGGTAGGGCGAAGAAAAGGTCGGACTTGATGATCTTGAAGGTCTCTTCCAGTCCAAGCTGTTCTGTGAGTCTGTAGGGGGCCAGAGCTAGATGATCTTTGAGCTCCTGTCCAACCCTGGCCATTCTGTGATTTTCTGAACAAAACCTTAAGCTGCTCCCGGAGATGAGGGGACTTTGCCCCGTTCTCGCTGCGTGTAAAACATCCAGGCACTGCTGGCCAAAGCAAAACCAGCTGGAGCTGACGGAGCCTTCAGCGTAGCCGCGTACCCGTACTCTGTGTGGATTGTAAGTCATCCTCTTCCCAGTGCCGTCTGCTGCCGCTGCCAGCTAATCACTCCGACTCCGTGGAGCTAAGAGATATTTGAGGAAATTCATTCCCGTTACTCCGGGAGCTTTCCTGCTTGCGCTCCCCAGATCGTGGCAGGACAGTAAATGCTGAAGTGAGAGCTGCTAAAACAGCTGGCAGGGCTCAGCGTAGGGATGACAGTCTGCCACCGCGATGGTCTGCTGTGCAGGAGTTAGTCTGCGCCCGTGACGCTGTGCCCGTGCGAGGTTTGGCTTGTACCAGAGGGCTGCTAACCAGAAAATGGGAGTGATGCTTCTTTGGGCTACGAGTGGCCAGCTGCAGGACATCTGTACCTACCCTGCTTGCAGCCGCAGTGTGGAGCTGCTCAGAGCGGAACCACAGAATGACAGAACATCAGGGATTGGAAGGGACCTCCAGAGATCATCCAGTCCAGTCCCCCTGCCACAGCAGGATCCCCCAGATCCAGTCACACAGGAACATGGCCAGGTGGGTTTGAAACGTCTCCAGAGAAGGAGACTCCACAGCCCCCCTGGGCAGCCCCTGCCAGGGCTCTGTCACCCTCACTGGGAAGAAGGTTCTGATGTTGAACCCCCTGTGTTCCAGCTCACAGCCATTGCCTTTTGTCCTACAATTAGGTGCCACTGAGCAGAGCCTGGCTCCATCCTCCTGAAGTTGCCCATCTCCAGCCTGGGTGGTGGAGCTTTAACTGAGCCACACACACACAGACTTTCTCAGCTTTACAGGACAAGGCCACTGATTGTGTTTCACTTGTAGGTTTGAAAGAAGCCCCTGAATTTCTAACCCTTTCAGAAGGAAGGAGTCTTGGATTAGGCAGTGCAGTCACTTTATAGAGCTGTGTGTGTTCTCACCTAGGCTGTTAAAAAGCTTAGCACAGAATCTTAGAGCGGCCAGCACTGGAAGGGATCTTAAAGATGATCTAGTTCCAACCCCCCTGCACAGGCAGGGACACCTTCACTAGAGCAGGTGACTCAGGGCTCCAGCCAACCTGCCCTTCAGCACTGCCAGGGATGGGGCAGCCACAACTGCCTTGGGCAGCCTGTTCCAGCATCTCCCCAACCTCACAGCAAAGAATTGGTTCCTCATGACCAACCTCAACCTCCCGTCTTCAAGTCTGGAGCCCTTTCCCCTTGTCCTCTTGCTACCACTCCTGTCAAAAGCCCTCCCCAGCTTTCTTGTGGCCCTTTTCAGAGATTGGAAAGGTGCTCTGAGGTCACCTGGGAGCCTCCTCTTCTCCAGCCTGTGCTCAGAGTGGAGGTGCTCCAGCCCTCTGCTCCTTTGAGTCACTCTCCTCTGGACCCCTTCCAGGAGCTCTGTGTCCTGATGCTGGGGACTCCAGGGCTGGACCCAGCCCATAGAGCTGTGTCCTCACCTCAGCTGTTGAACAGCTTGTGCTGCAGTTCAGCTGGCTGCTTGCTCCCCTTCAGCGACATCTCCAAACTTGTGTGCCTGGAGGACGTCAGGACTGATGGATTGATCTGTTGATAACAGAGCTGGCTGCGGTCCCTGGCAGTTTGAAGTAATTACGAAGCAGCACGTGACTGCTCGAGCCACGGCGGCAGCTGGAATAGGATTTGGCTTTATCTTTTCCAACTTGCCTTCTTACAAAATAGGATAACAAGAAGCACCAGAAATACCCCTCAGAAATCTTTGCTGCAGTTTGTAATTGGGGCCAGCTGGCTGCTGTCACATCAGCGCTGCACGTTCCCAGCACTTGGGTTTATTTATGGGATTGAAGCGGCGCTCGAGCAGACGGCGTCGCCGAAGTCAGGGTAATGTCAGGGAGCTTTCAGGGGTTTGTTCTGACCTGCTGCTGCCTCGTGGTGTGAGAGCTGGTGATGGGACTGCAGGGAGAGGCTGGTGAGGAGAGGCTGAGGGAGCTGGGGGTGTTTAACCTGGAGGAGACTCAGGGGGGACCTTCTCCCTCTCTGTAACAAAGGGAGGTTGTAGACAGGTGGAGATTGGGCTCTTCTCACAGGCAACTAGTGACAGGATGAGAGGGCAGGACCTGCAGCTGTGTCAGAGGAAGGTCAGGTTGGATGTCAGGAAGCCCTTCCTCATGGGAAGGGTGATCAGAGCCTGGACTGGGCTGCCCAGGGCAGTGGCAGAGTCCCCATCCCTGGAGGTGTTTCAGGCCAGCCTGGCTGGTGCCCTCAGTGCCCTGGTCTGGCTGATGTGATGGTGTCAGCTTTAGACTTGGTGATCTTAGAGGTCTTTTCCAGCCTCTGTGATTCACATGTCAGGTCTTTGTCATGCAGTCCTGAATTATTTGGGCCCTGAACAGCTTGGCCTAAGAGACTTGTGTGGCCTAGAGCAAAGGGTCAGCCAGTGAAGAAGCCCAGCCTGCTTCCCAAGCCCAGGCCATATTGGACTAGATGATCTTTTGAGGTCTCTTCCAATCCCTGATGTTCTGTGATCCTGAAAGTCAGAGGCAGTGACCTACCACGGAAGGACAAAGCAAAATTGCTTTTCCCTCCTGTAAGAGGACAAAAACAGGGAGGTAGGGGATGTCTTAGGACTGCTGAAGTGAGCTGGAGAGCTCCAGATTCCAGCCTCCTTCAGCCAACAGGCTTCAGGTCACAGCCACAGTACCCAGTGGCAAGCAGTGGGAGGTCCGCTGGAGTCCTGGTGGCAGGAGATCCACGGTGGGGCAGGGATACACACTCATGATGCTAACATGCTTGTTGACCAGGCACCAAGCTGGTTCACCCCTTTGCATTGAACCTGCTGGGCACCCACTGCTTGGAGAAACGTGGAGCCAGACGGAGCTTCGGTGCCTGCAGCCTAGATGTGCCCTTGCTGCTGTTTGTGAGCTCGAGGAGGTAGCTCGAGGACACAGAGCTGCTGGAGAGAGCCCAGCACAGAGCCACAGAGATGATGGAGTGAAACATCTCCCTGACGAGGAAGGGCTGAGGGAGCTGGGGTTCTTGAGCTGGGAAAAAAGGAGGCTGAGGGGTGACCTCATTAATGGTGATCAATGTGGAAAGGGTGGGTGTCAGGAGGATGGAGCCAGGCTCTGCTCAGGGGCACCCAGTGACAGGACAAAGGGCAGTGGGTGTGAGCTGGAACAGAGGAGGTTCCACATCAATGTGAGAAGGAACTTCTTCCCAGTGAGGGTGCCAGAGCCCTGGCAGGGGCTGCCTGGGGGGTTGTGGAGTCTCCTTCTCTGGAGATGGTTCAAACCCTCCTGGCCATGTTCCTGTGTGACTGGATCTGGGGGATCCTGCTCTGGCAGGGGGATAGGACTGGATGAACTTTCAAGGTCCCTTCCAACCTCTAATGTTCTGTGATTCTGTGTTTCTCATCCCTTACTGCCAGGACTTTCACAGTGAAGCAGGGGCAGAGGGAAGAATCTAGTGAAGCAGTAAAGAAATGAGCTCTGATTCTGTATCGCTCAGCACTTCTGACTAATTTGTTCCTTTGCCTTTTTTTTACCCCTCAGCTTCTCTCTGCTGCTAAGTTTTTCCAGCTTGAAGCTTTGCAACGACACTGTGAGATCATTTGCGCCAAAAGCATTAACACGGAAAACTGCGTGGATATTTATAATCATGCCAAGGTACAAACGTTGTGTGTCTGCCAGCACTGGTGGGTTGGTTTGCTGAGGAGGAGGGAGAGTTTGTTATTTATTTAAGGCCGGTTGTTTACCGGCACCGAGTGACTAACAGGTACCTGCTGTAGTGATCATCCTAAATCCCTTGTATCAGGCCAGCAGGACTAGGGACATCATTATCCCCCTGCTCTGGGCACTGGGGAGGCCTCCCCTCGAGTACTGTGGGCAGTGCTGGGCCCCTTAACTTCAAGGAAGAGATTGAGGGGCTGGAGCTGGTCTGAGGCTGGGGAGGGGGCTGGAGGGAAAGGCTGGGTGAGCATCAGGAGGATGGAGCCAGGCTCTGCTCAGGGGCACCCAATGACAGGACAAAGGGCAGTGGGTGTCAGCTGGAACACAGGAGATTCCACATCAGAGTGAGAAGGAACTTCTTCCCAGTGAGGGTGCCAGAGCCCTGGAAGGGGCTGCCCAGGGGGTGGTGGAGTCTCCTTCTCTGGAGATGAATAAAACCCAGCTGGAAATGTTCCCGTGTAATTTGATCTAGGGGATGCTGCTGTAGTGGAGGGATTGGACTGGATGATCTTTTGAGGTCCCTTCCAAGCCCTGTTGTTCTGTGATTCTGTGAGGCAGAGGTTTGACTGAACACGGTCATCCTTCAGATTGCTCCAGAGCCCTGCACAGCTGCCCTCCACTCCCATCACCTCCTTCCTGCAGAGAGGGCTAACGTTAGGTAGCTCTTGATGTACAGATCACACACAATCAGTGTTTGAAACAGCCTAAAGTTCCACCTGGAATGTCAACAAGAAATGAGCTGTGGCTGCAGGTCCATTAGTGTAACAGAGGGGAAAGCATCAGCTCTGCAGGAATCACGTGAGAAATACTTGCTCCTTCTGTCCCGTGTAGGAACATCCTGATTTGTCTGGCTGGTACTAAAAGGAAAAGGAATCACTCTGTTTCCAGACCGCGGGTTTTCTGTGTGAAATGTGGCTGTTACTTGTGTCCTGACTGAAGGAAGTTGTTGGAGACTTGTACAGTCCTGTCTGAGGGGCTGATGCTGGGACTGAACAAACCCAGCAGCTAAGTCCAGCTCCTTGTTTGCCCGTGAGTCTGCACAGTTTTTGTTCCTACATCTCAGAGTGGGGGCAGGAGAAACTGGACTTGAGAGGCTTTTACAGCCACGGTCGTGTCTGCGCTGACGCGGGTAACGCACTGCGTCCCCAGGCGAGCTGGGAATGAAATCCTCACTCCTGGAATTGGTTAAGCCGCAGCAGCCGAGCGCTCTGCCTGGTCTCATTTACACTGCTGCCAGTGAATTACCAGGGCTGAGCTTCATCCTCCTGCAGCTAGAAGGTTTCCAGGACCTGAGGTCACACATTTCAGGCTAGTTCAGGTGACTCTTAGGCTGTTGGCAGAGCAGAGGAGAAGTTTTTGCTTCTGCTCTGCAATGTGCATGTGATTCATGTGAGCATCGGGGTGCTCCTGTCACTCGGTGGGTTTCTCATGTCAACGTGAGATAATGGGTGGTGCTGGAGTGGGCTGACCAGAGAGGTTGTGGGGTCACTCGTAAGATACCGGTCGTTTAAGGTTTGCTCAGGCATCTTCTCCCACATCTTCACAGCTGGCTCACACATGGCAGCAGCCCTGCATATGAACCTGTGTCACAGAGAAGCTTGGACATAAGGGAGATCATAAGCGACAACTTAAGGCACTTGCTCTGCCACCCTCCAGTTCTCCTCCAAAGATTCTGCTAAGCAGGAACCTTTGCATGACAGGTTTTAAATGTCTCCAGAGAAGGAGACTCCACAACCACCCTGGGCAGCCCCTTCCAGGGCTCTGTCACCCTCACTAGGAAGAAGGTCCTCCTTAGACTGATGTGGAACCTCCTCTGCTCCAGCTCACACCTGCTGCCCCTTGTCCTGTCACTGGGTGCCCCTGAGCAGAGCCTGGCTCCATCCTCCTCACACCCACCCTTCACATATTGATCAACACCCATGGGGTCCCCCCTCAGGCTCCTGTTTTCCAAGCTCCAGAGCCCCAGCTCCCTCAGCCTCTCCTCAGCAGGGAGATGCTCCCCTCCCTTTATCATCCCTGGCTCTGCGCTGGGCTCTCTCCGGTAGCTCTGTGTCCTTCTGGAAGTGAGGGGCCCCAGAGCTGGACACAAGATTCCAGATCTGTGTGTAGCATCACTGTGCCTTCCGGAAGGTGTAGCTGGTGTCTGTGTGCAGCTCACAGACCCTGTGTTTGCTGAGCTGGTCTTGTCGGAGCGGTTGTCTCACTCTAATTTCCCTTCTCGTAGTTTCTGGGAGTCACGGAGCTATCGGCCTATTGTGAAGGCTACTTCCTAAAGAACATGATGGTCCTCATTGAAAACGAAGCGTTCAAGCAGCTGCTGTACGACAAGAACGGAGAGACGTCCGGGCAGAATGTCCTGCAGGACTTACAGAGGACGTTGGCCACAAGGATTCAGTCCATTCACTTGTCTTCTTCAAAGGGCTCCATTGTGTAAAGCTGAGGAAGACGCTGACCCTCTAGTAAAGACCCTCCAAGTGAAGTCTGCTGTTGCAGTTGCTCGGACCCGTTGCAGTTGCTTAACCGACTACAAGCCCCCCGATGTTACGAGATCCTCCTTTGCATCCAGACAGTCCAGAGTCGGCCGTGTTGCTGCGCTGAGGCCGCAGCCCCGCTTGGATGAGGCCATCCAGGAAGCAGCCTCCTCCGCGGGGCACGGGAGCATCCGCTGAGTCGCTGTTGTACTCCGGTTCTCCCCACGCGCGGAGCTCGATGCCAACGGAAGCTGGAGCTCACAGCAGCGGACAGCAGACGCCCCTGGTGCCAGGGAGCACCCAGAGCAAACTGATGACTCGTTTACGGCGGATTTGTTCCAGCGTTGACACATTTACCAACTAGATCTTATCCCGGAGTCCCGCTAGCTCCTCCAGTTCCATCCTGTAAGAACTGTTGTTGCCGCTGAGCAAAGCTCCAGCTGTGTTAGAGAGTGGGTAAGACTGCTGCGGCTGAGGAACTAGACCGGCAGGTTTTTAAGGGGGTGGGAACTTTTTAAAACAACAGAATCAATGGGGTGGCCTTGTCGTATCCCAAACCCCCTCCTTTCTTATGCTTCTGGTTTCATTTTGGACAGAGCTGTGTTTGAGAACCTCTGTAACCTGTTTGGGGGTTGTTTTTTTAATGGGTGACCTGTACATTGTGTAAACAGAACATAACGAGACCGGGTTCTGCTTGGCGTTCCGTCCCTAGGGTGGTCTGATCTTCGCCTCATCCCAAGGCTGTGGTTACACCAAAGAGAGCTTCATTCCCCAGAGTATCTCTAGTCCAGTAGTTGTTGGGGGGAGGGAGGGAGGGAGGGCTGGGTGGGCGCAGGAGGACTGCATGCTAACAGCTCGTGATTTGGGGGCTCGAACCCGCTGACGACCTCGACATGCGTCTGCATGGTAGCTGTGCCCGTGGAGCTTTCTGTTCGTGCTTCGTTTCGCCGAGACCAACGCGATGCTAACTTCTCGTCAGACTTCATTCGTGAGATGAGCTGCTTCTTTTTCCTGGAGTTGGTGCAATGGGTTGTGACTACGATACCCCCCGCAGAGAGAGACCCTTCTGAAGATGTTTGTTCCAGCAAAGGGATCATTCCCGAGCTTTCCGTCGGTAACGCGTCAGAGACTTTGCTGCAGGGCAGAGATTGTGTCCAAAGTAGACTTTTTTCTTTAAATTATAATTAAATCTGTGCTGTAGAATGTTTGCTCCCTGTATCCTATCTCCTTCTCCGGAGACGTTTGAAACCCGCCTGGACTTGGTCTGGGTGATCCTGCTGCGGCAGGGGGATTGGACTGGGTGATCTTTTGGGGTCCCTTCCAATCCCTGGTGCTCTGTGATCGTGAGAATAGGTTGTCCACAACGCAGGGCCTGGGGAGGGAGGGTTGGGGGTGGGATGTGATTCGATGTCAGAGCTTCGTTTATCTTGCAGCGCGTTGGCAGCAAGACGAACCTGCCTCCCGCCCCGGTGTTGCTGATGCTCCTGCGCGCTGAAAACCACAGCGACAAGTAGCTGCAGTGGATGTTCGCGGCACAGGGACGTCGCTGTCTCTCTTTCCAGGTTATCCACGCGGTAGGAAGCTGGTTTGTGATGCTGAGGTCTCTGGAGATGTTTAGAGCCTGCCTGGATGTGTTCCTGGGTGACTGGAATTCCAAACAGCCTCCCCGTCACGAGGGTGGTGAAGCGCGTGGCTCCCCCTCACTGGGCATTCCAGGGGCCTGCAGGATGCACATTGCCTGGTGGGCTTTGATCACACAGAACCCCAGAACTTCAGCGATTGGAAGGGACCTCAAAAGATCATCCAGTCCAGTCCCCCCACCACAGCAGGCTCCCCGGCTCCCACACCTTCCAAACCTTCATCCTGACTTCATTAAATCTGTGCTGCTTTAATTGGGGCAGTGTCCCCACTTCATCAAGATCACTTGCAATTCTGATCCTGTCTTCGAGGCTGTTTCTTAATCTCCCAAGTTTATTATATGGGGCTTCACGCTTGGCTTCTTCATTCCATTAATGTGAGGCTGGGGCTGAGGGGGAAGGGCTCTGTTGTCAATTTAATTTCAGAAGCAGTGTGAGTTTCAGTGGGTGCCCGTGGATACCATCCCCATCAGATAAAGCTCCTTCCAGCAGAGTATTTTATTAGTAGTGGTTTTTTAGCCAGAGATGGTGTTACTGTCTCAGAAAATAAAAAGCCTTCTGCTTTGGTGAGGGTGACAGGCAGGGGCTGCCCAGGGGGGTTGTGGAGTCTCCTTCTCTGGAGACGTTTAGAACCCTCCTGGACTGTTCCTGTGCGACTGGATCTAGGGGATCCTGCTGTGGCAGGGGGATTGGACTGGATGGTCTTTTCCAATCCCCAATGTTCTGTGATCTTTTAGGCTCCTAGGAGTTGCAGTCATTTAGGAATTTTGAGGGAAGGTGCTGTCTCCAGTTGTGGTGAATGAAAAACAAAAACTTGGGGGGTTCTTTTTTGTGTGAATTACAACTTCAGCCTGTAAAGAGTGGAGGGCACTTGCAGTTCTTTCCATCAGTCTTTTTGATACTAATGCAGTGAGGACTTGTGGGCATCCTGCCTCACGTGGCTGCTGAAAGGATTAGAGTGAAAGGCTGATGGAGCTGGGGGTGTTCAGCCTCGAAGAGACTCAGGGGACCTTCTCGCTCTCTCCAGCTCCATCAAAGGGAGGTTGGAGTCAGGTGGGGGTCAGGCTCGTCTCCCAGGCAAATAGCAACAGGATGAGAGGACAGGGCCTGAAACTGCACCAGGGGAGGGGTTAGGCTGGATGTTAGGAAGCCTTTCCTCCTGGAAAAGTTCATCGGAGCCTGGACTGGACTGCCCAGGGCAATGGGGGAGTCCCCATCCTTGGATGTGTTTGAGGCCAGCCTTGCTGTGGCCCTTAGTGCCCTGGTCTGGCTGATGTAAGGTCATGGGCTGGGCTGGGTGTTCTGTCTGAATTCTGTGATTCAGATAGTTTCAGCTGGGAGAGACCTCCAAGATCAACCATCAAGTCCAACCTTTTCCCTCCTGCCTCTCCGCAAGGCCCTCCCTTAGTTCCCAGGATTTCTTTGTGTTTCTCCTGTGCCTCTCGTGCTGCCAGTTTCCACCTGCTCATTTGTTTTTGCCTAGAGCCTGGTGGGTCCCTTCCCAAGCCCCCCCCTTGGTCGCTCTCTTGGAATGAGCAATTTCCCAATAATTCTCTTGCGAAGCAGGGAGTGAAGAGGATGGAGAATGTAGGAGGGGAAAGGTTTTGGACATCACGACAAACTGCAGCACCGTCTGCTTGTTCCTCAGCTTTCCTCCTGCTCTGTTCCTGATGCCTGCTGTCCTCTGAAGGCAGCTGGTGGCCAGATGCTCTGTCTCCTGGAGAAGAGCCAGCTTCTAACAGCTAAAGCCTTTCCCCCCCCCAGCTAAAACTGCTGCCTGCTAGGTCTCAGCTTTGGAGTAATTTGTGCAAATGCATCTTAAAGACAGGGGAAAGATACTTAAAGAGGTGTGAAGGCTTAGTAGCCAGCTCTTGGCACTAATGAGAGGGCTTGTTGAAGCCTCCATAGGCTGCTTTGAGCCTGGCTCCACTGGCTTCTGACCAAACACTGCACAAGCCCTGGATGGGCTGCGGGATGCAGGGGCTTTCGGAAGTTCTGTTGTTGTGGCCAAGCAGAGCACCCTGTGCTGCTCTCTGAAGATGAAAGGACAGGCTGAGGGAGCTGGGGTTGTTCAGCCTAGGGAAGAGAAGACTCTGGGGACACCTTGTAACTTCCTTCCAGTACCTGAAGGGAACCTACAGGAAGGCTGAAGAGAGACTTCACACATGGGTGTCTAGTGACAGGACAAGGAGAAGTGCTTTGAAACTGAAGGAGAGGAGGTTCAGACTGGGTCTGAGGAAGACGTTCTTCAGTGCAAAGGTGGAGAGACTGTGGGCCAGGCTCTGCTCAGGGGCATCTAATGATGGGACACGGGGCAGTGGGTGTCAGCTGGAACAGAGGAGGTTCCACATGGATATGAGAAGGACCTGGAAGGGGCTGCCCAGGGGGGTTGTGGAGTCTCCTTCTCTGGAGATGTTTAAAACCCCCCTGGACATGTTCCTGTGTGACTGGATCTAGGGGATCCTGCTGTGGCAGGGGGACTGGAGTGAATGATCTTTCGAGGTCCCTTCCAACCCCTAATGTTCTGTGAATCTGTGAAGTTGATTGTCCAGAGAGCCTTTGGCTGCCCTTGCCCCGGAGGTGTTCAAGGCCAGATTGGATGAAGCCTTGGGCAACCAAGTCTGGTTGAGAGAGAGACTGGAGATCTCTAAGGTCCCTTCCACCCTGAAGTATTTTATGATTCTATGAAGTCCTCAGTTTGTACTGAAACAAGTGCTGTGAGGTGGTGCAGGGGAGAAAAAGAAAGGGCATCGTTTCTTCCCCTCCTGTAGCAGTCCTGATACAGCACACAGCCAGCTCTGTGTGGACTCAGGTGTACAGGACCTGTTCTAAAGGGGGAGGTTTGTGTGTTCAAGGAAAATGCAGGTGTTAAAGGCATCCACACCCTCAAGAAAAGACTCAGGCTATCTCTGGAGACACTGAAAACCCACCTGGACATGTTCCTGTGTGACCTGATCGAGGGGATCCTGCTGTGGCAGGGGGATCAGACTGGATGATCTTTCGAGGTCCCTTCCAATCCCTGATGTCCTGTGATTCTGTTCAATGTTCCCAAAGAGGGTTTGCTCGGTCCTGCTGCTCAGATCCAGCGATGGTGCTCCAGCACTTGGTGGCTTTTCTTTGTCCTTATAAATATCCCGTGGCACAGCTGCAAGAACAATCCTCCTGAACCCCTTTGTGTGTGGTTAACTTTGGTCTTTCCGCTCCCCATCAGCTCAGCCGCTGTGTTTTCATTAAAACTTCCATTACTCGGCGGTGCCCGGCGCAGCGAGAGGCAATCTTGTTTCTTACTGCCTTTCTAAAGCAAACAAAGGCAGGGGAACAAAACCCTCCCTGCACTACCCAGGCAGAAATAATTCAAGGTTTAAAATCAGCTCCACGAGAAAATGGGGATGCTCAGGACAAGACATCCACTGTCGAAGAGTCGGGGCATTAGGAGGTCATTTTAATTCATTAAGGTCAGCGCCTCCATGCCTCCTCTTCTGGCAGCGATGGATTAACGTGGCTCAAAACATCTGGACTTGTTCAAGCCACAGGTCCAAGAGAGTCCAGCCCCTTCCCCTTTCCCCTTCCCAGCAGCGTGTAAATGGGCTGCCCTGGAGCGCAGTGCGTGAGAGGCTTTCAGAGGAGCCCTTCCCGAGCCTGGTGCACTCCGTTCTGTGGAGCTTCCACAGAGCTCTCGCGGCGCGTGTGTGGGCCGTCAGGAGCCCCCTGTGCTCTGCCCCACTGGGGCACGAGGGAAGAGAGGAGCACGTGAAGTCTCTGGGCCTCATCAGAGTGCAGGCTGCTTCCCCAGTACAGAGTCACAGAGTCATTATGGCTGGAAGGGGCCTCCAGGGTCATCAAGTCCAGCCCTCATGCCACACATCCAGGCCTTCCCTTGATCACAGACCCTGCTCAGACCTGGGCAGACCACTGATGGGCAAATTTGGGCCAGTGAGGTCAATCCTGTGGGACTGATTTTTGTCTTGAGCAGGTGACTGACCCTGTCACTGGGGAGGATGCTGAAAGGTACAAGAGGCCTAATGGGAACCTGGGGTGGATTAGAAGGTGGTTAGTAGATGGAGAGAGGTTCTCCTCCCACTCTGCTCTGCGCTGGTGAGACCGCAGCTGGAATGTTGTGTCCAGCTCTGGGGCCCTCACTTCCAGAAGGACACGGAGCTGCTGGAGAGAGTCCAGTGCAGAGACACAGAGATGATGAAGGGAGGGGAGCATCTCCCTGCTGAGGAAAGGCTGAGGNTTCCTGCAGAGGGGCCACAACAAGCCCCTGCAATGCCACAGGCTTGGGCAGGGTGGCTGGAGAGCCCCCTGGCAGAGAGGGACCTGGGGGTTCTAACTGACAGGAAGATGAACATGAGCCAGCAGGGTCCCCAGCTGGCCAAGAAGGCCAGTGGCATCCTGGCTTATATTAGAAATAGTGTGGCCAGCAGGAGTAGGGAGGTTATTGTCCCCCTGTACTCAGCACTGGTGAGGCCACATCTTGAGTGCTGTGTCCAGTTTTGGGCACCTCAGTACAAGGGAGACCTCGAGGTGCTGGAGCAGGTGCAGAGGGGGGCAACAAAGCTGGGGAAGGGTCTGGAGAATAAATCTTACTGGGAAAGACTGAAAGAGCTGGGGCTCTTTAGCTGGAAGAAGAGGAGAAGACTTCATCCCTCTCTACAGCTACCTGAAAGGACAGTGTAGAGATGCTGGTGCTGGTCTCTTCTCACAAGCAATTAGTGATAGAACAAGAGGAAATGGGTTCAAGTTACAACAGGGGAGGGTTAGACTGGATATTGGGAAGAATTTGTTCACAGAAAGGGTGGTCAGACACTGGAATGGGCTTCCCAGGGAGGTGGTTGAGTCGCCAACCCTCGACGTGTTTCTAGATCGTTTGGATGAGGTGTTGAAGGATGTGGTTTAGGGGTGACCTTGTAGGGTAGATGGTTGGACTCTATGATCCCAGGGGTCTTTTCCAACCAGAGTGACTCTGTGATTCTTGGAGCTGTGTGTTTCTGTCTACCCATTGCAGAATATAAGGGCTAAAAGAAAGTCTCCGAGAACTTCCTGACCTCTTGTTCCTGGCGAAGTTCCACCTAATACTGGAAAAACGTGACCTATTTAAGCTCCACCGGTACATTTGGAGCAGTGTGTGGCTTCCTGCTCATATTTCTCACGAGTGTTGTGGCTGCCGTAGAGCTGCAGGAGCTCTACCAGAGGGAAACAGAAGTGCTTTTGCGTTTTGCATGCCAGAAGTAAGTAACTCCCCCTCTCCGCAGTGCAGGACGGGCTTTCTACTGCCCTCTCCAGAGTTCTGGGGAAGGTTGAGTAACGCATCCCTGCTGCGTACAGCCCCAAGATGAAGTCAACACTCCTTTCCCCCACTCTCCTCATCCTGCCAATTGCCACACAGCAGAGGGATCTGTGTCCTCCATCCTGAACAACAGAATGCAGTGGAAAGCACAGGAGACACACACAGCGTTCTCTCACACACTACTACCACCACATACACCCTCCTCGCAGGAACGGGTGGGTTACTAGAGTGCCCTTGAAGGCCCTCTGATGGTGCCATTAGGGTTTTCTTAGACTGAGGTGTGGAAAGGATCTTCAGTCACTGAGGACAGAGGTGGCACTGGAAAGTAATCAGCTCTGTGCCTCACTTCAAGAAATAGATGGAGGGGTTGGAGCGGGTCCAGAGGAGCAACGAGGCTGGGGAAGGGACTGGAGGGAGAGGCTGATGAGGGTGTCAGGTCCTGGACTAGGCTGGATGATCTTAGAGGCCTTTTCCAGCCTCAATAATTCTGTGGTTCACTCTGAGATCACAGTTAAAGGGAAGTGACAGCCCTAGTTTGTCCCGCAAAGTTAAGCAAAGAGGAACAAAGCAATACCTAAGATTCTGGAGAACAAGGCTTAGTCCAAGAATGTTCTATCTTTTAAAGCGAGAAGTCCTCTCCCACAGAAGTCCTTAAGGACATCGTGGATGAAAGAAAAAGCAAAGCAACCTCATTTCAGCTACCTGAAAACTGAACTTCGTGCCTAGCTCTGAGTTCAGGGGTCCTTCCCCCCGGGCTATGCTGCTGTGTGCAAACAGGCTGTGTGCTCTCCCTTGAGGAGACGCTGCGCTGTTGAGATCTGATCTCCCTTTGGTTTCCTCCCTCTCTTCGTGCTCTGTAGTTCACAGGAACACGCGGGGAATGCAAATAGAGAATCAAAAGGTAACCTTGAGGGCTGTTAAAGCTACCCTTGGTGTTTCAAAGCTGCTCCTAAGTATTCCTAAGTTAGAGGGTTTCTTGATGTTTTGACTTTGCTTTTAGCTGCTCGGCATCTCTGGGACCGAACACTAATATTTCGCAGCTCGTTAGAGAAAACACTAATTTCTAATGTTTTTTGAGCTCCTGGATCAATCCTTTTCCTCTCTTTGCATCCAGAGAGGTCAGCTGAGCTGCAGCCACAAGATGGTAGTCTAGATTATCTCAAAACACAGAATCTCCGTGGTTGGAAAAGACCTACCAGACCTTCAAGATCGTCAAGTCCAACCCATAAAATTCCTTTTGTTTCCCTGCTTACAGCCTGCAGGATGACCCTCTCCATGGAATTGCAGCATCATCCAGATGTCTTTTGAGAAATGTCTACAGTACCTCTGGCAGTTTTATGAATCAAGGACCTCGATTCCTGGGGAGATCCCTGCCGAGCCTTGGACACTGGAGCTCTTCAAGCTCTCAAAGAGTTATGGGAGAGGCTGCTGGAAGCAGCTGCTTCAAACTCACTCCTCCATCATCCAGCTCTCTTCTCTCTTCACCCTCACTGAGTGTGAAGTACTGTAGTGCTCTGAACCCCTTTGCACATCCTCTAAAAAAGAAGTTGCAGCTTCCCTTTGGAGGAGCCACTGACTTCTCCTAATATTTATGATAACACAGAACCACAGAATCATTGAGGCTGGAGAAGCCCTCTGAGCTCAGCCAGCCCAGACCAGGACCTGACACCACCACAGCAGCCACACCAGGGCACTGAGGGCCACAGCCAGGTCGCCCTTCAACACCTCCAGGGATGGGGACTCCACCACTGCCCTGGGCAGTCCGGTCCAGGCTCTGATCACCCTTTCCATCAGGAAGGGCTTCCTCACATCCAAACCCTTGGTGCAGCTTCAGGCCCTGCCCTCTCATCCTGGTGCTGGTTGCCTGAGAGAAGAGCCTGACCCCACCTGACTACAACCTCCCTTCTGGGAGCTGGAGAGAGGGAGAAGGTCCCCCCCGAGTCTCTTCTTCTCCAGGCTCAACACCCCCAGCTCCGTCAGCCTCTCTTCATCAGACTTTTCCTCTCATTCCTTCCCCATCCTCATTGCTCCTCTGGACCCACTCCAGCCCCTCAATCTCTTTCTTAAAGTGAGGGACCCAGAACTGACCCCAGTCCTCGAGGGGAGGCCTCCCCAGTGCCCAGTGCAGAGGGAGAATTACATCCCTAGTCCTGCTGGCCATCCTGATCCTTGCCAGGAAGGCCATTGACCTTTTGGGCCACCTGGGCACCCTGCTGGCTCCTGTTCAGCCAGTTGTCACCCAGTACTGCCACGTCCCTTTGCCAGGCTGCTCTCCAGCCACTCACCCCTCAGTCTGTAGTTGCAGAGGATTTCTTCCAAACACATCTCTGTGATTGCCAAGGCACTGTGAAACATCTCTAACAGAAGAGCCTTTCGTTTCCTAACATGACCCTGAGACCCAGCTCCACATCCCCAGCAAGTGTGTGATGAGATAATACTGGAGTCACCCAGCATTTTGAACTCAGTAAGTTCTCTAAGCTGTAATACCCACAGGCCCAGTTGCTGCCTCTTTTCCTTCCCTCCTTCTTCACCAAGTCTCTTTTTTTGCTCGTGCTGAACCTGAGCACAGTGCACTGTTCCTTTGTGACTGTACGGGGTGGGAGGGAAGGTGGAGCACGTGTGCCCCCTCTGGGTATCGCTTTGGCAGAAGCAAGTCCGACTCCAGTGCTTTTTCTGCAAACCTCCACACTGTAAATTTATAAGTCTGAAAAAAATACAGCCCTGAAACCCAACAAACCAACAGACCCAGGAACCACAACCCCTGGAAAAAAACCCCTTGGTTTCCTACTCATGACTGCCCACACTCTCCTCTGCCTGTCCCCTGGGAACAGCATCCGCTTCCACAAGACTTCCCTCAGAGGCTGGAGGACAACTGACAGTCCAGCTGTAGCCATTTCATGCACTGGAGGACAAGGAGGATGTCACAGAATTGTAGGGGCTGGAACGGACCTCAAGGGATCATGAAGTCCACACTCCTGCCAAAGCAGGGCTGCCTAAAGTACATCGCACAGGGCTGCATCCCGGCAGGATTTGAGTGTCTCCAGAGGACACTCCACAGCCTCTCTGGGCAGCCTGTTCCAGGGCTTTGTGGCCCCTCATTGTAAAGAAATTGTTCCCTTCTCCTACATGAAACTCCTTGTGTTCCAGCTTGTGCCCAGTGCTCCTTTTCCTGTCACTGGGAACTACTGAAAACAGTCTGGCACCAACCTCCCTACAGCCACACTTCAGACACTCACAGGCGTGGATGAGGAGACCTTTCTCCTCTCATTCTCTCCTCAAGGCTAAACTGTCCCAGCTCTCTCAACCTTTCCTCCTGAGAGAGATACTCCAGGGCCCAAAAAATCTTAGTTGCCCCGTGCTGGACTCACTGCAGGAGTTCTCTGTCTCTCTGGAACTGAGGAGCCCAGAACTGGACGCAGTACTCCAAATGTGGCCTCACCAGGGCAGAGTCGAAGGGAGGGATGACCTCTCTAGACCTACTGGCCACTCACTTCTTCATGTACCCTAGATTGCCATTGGCCTTGGCAACAAAGGCACATTGTGGGCTCTTGACCAGCTCACTGTCTACCAGGACTGCAAGATCTTTCTCTTCAAGGCTACTCTCCAAGAGGTCTACCCATAACTTACACTGATGCCTCTAAGGAGCAGCCTTACCCTTGCTCCTACTGAACCTCATGAAGTCTCTCTCTGTCCAGGTCTCCAGCCTGTCCAGGTCACCCTGGATGGCAGCAGAGCCCTCTGGTGTGTCATCCACTCCTGCCAGCTTTGTGTCATCAGCAGACTGTCCCCTCATCCAAGTTGTGTGTGAAGAAGACTGAACAAAACTAGACCAAATACCAGCCCTGAGGGAACAGCACCGGTCACAGGTCTCTAACTCACCCCTGAACCCTTGATAATGACTCTCTGAGCTCTGTCACGCAACCAGCTCTCATCTCACCTCACCATCCACTCATCCAGCCTGCACTGCTTGATGAGGATGTTAGGGGAGACAATGTCAAAGGCTGGCTGAAGTCAAGGCAGACAACAGCCACTGCTCTCTCCTCATCTACCCAGCCAGAGGTGACACCATGACAAGCTATCAGATTAGTCAAGCTTGATTTCCCCTTGATGAATCCATGCTGACCACTCCCAGGAACTCTCGTCTCTTCCAGATGGTTAAAGACAGCATCCAAAAGAATTTGTTCCATCATCTTTCCAGGAACAGAAGTGAGACTAACCGGCCAGTAGTTTCCCAAGACATCCTTCTTAAACTTCTTTTCTTGAACATTGTAAGAGTGGGGGACCATCCATCCAAGCAAACGATAGCAGCCCAGCAGCAAAAAGGCAAGTGTACCAAAACATAAAGTGATAATTGATAAGGTAGTAAAGAGGTCCGACCCCATTTTAACAGATACGTGTCTCTCTCTCACGCCAGAACTAGGGAAGAATCAGGGTAACAGTAGTGAAACTGCTACAGTGGTGCTGTCTGGTGACATGTGGATGAAATAACGTAACCAGCTGCTCTGCCAAGCTCACGTTTGGTTGCCAAGTCCTTGAGCTTTACCACGAGGAATGCTCTTTCCCCTAACCTCAGCTTCCCATCCGTGTAATTTGCAGTTAGTCACTGAATTTAGAGTTCGGTGATGGAAACAGCAGTGACTCCTGTGTGTTAGACTACCTTCCCGTGTAAACCAGCAGATGAGGTTTTTGCCCATTTCGTCTGAGTTAACGTGTTAGCTGACGTGTAGGAAGGCAAAAAGTGATCAATCACAGAACAATAGGGATTGGAAGATCAGCCAGTCCAACCCCCTGCCACAGCAGGATCACCTAGATCCAGTCGCACAGAAACACATCCAGGTGGGTCTTAAACATCTCCAGAGAAGGAGACTCCACAACCCCCCTGGGCAGCCCCTTCCAGGGCTCTGTCACCCTCACTGTGAGGAAGTTCCTTCTCATATTGATGTGGAACCTCCTCCGCTCCAGCTGACACCTTTTGCCCCTTGTCCTATCACTAGATACCCCCTCTGAAGACACGCGTCCCTCAGGACTTACTTCAACTCCCCCCCACCACTGATTTTGTGCATTGAGGTTTTTTCCCCTCACATAAAATCACAGACTCATTGAACGGTTTGGGTTGGAAGGGACCTGAAAGATCATCTAGTTCCAATCCTCTTGCCACGGGCAAAGACACCTCCCACTAGATCAGGTTGCTCAAAATTCCATCCAAGCTGACCTTGAACACTTCCAGTGATGGCGCATCCACAACATCCCTAGGCAACCAGTTCCAGTGACTCACCACCCTCTCAGTGAAGACTTTCCTCCTTACATCTAATCTAAATCTACTCTCAGTTTAAAGTTATTAACCTCCATCCTATCACTACCAGGCTCTGCAAAAAGCACACCCCAGCCTTCTTGTGGGTTCAGAAGGCCACAAAAGCTCTCCCCATGGCCACCTTTTCTCCAAGCTGCACAGCCCCAACTCTCTGAGGAGAGGTATTCCAGCCCTCCTCCGAACCCACTCCAACAGCTCCAGTTAGTTCTTCCTAAACCTTTAATTTTGGTGGATCACTGCTGGGATATTTCAGAGTGAAAGTGTTAGCAAACACCAGTGAAATAAATAGGTGTTTGTGCTGCAAGGGAGGGATTTCAGGACAAAAGTCCTGAAGTGCCAGGAGATGGGGCGGGACATGGCTTCACCTGAGCACCCAGGAGGAACTGGTGCACCAGGGCCAAGTAACACAGCAAAGCATTAACTTGTGTTACTGCGTGTCTCCTGGAGCT
Source organism: Rhinopomastus cyanomelas (assembly GCA_013400115.1). Lineage (NCBI taxonomy): Eukaryota > Metazoa > Chordata > Aves > Bucerotiformes > Rhinopomastidae > Rhinopomastus > Rhinopomastus cyanomelas. Next base: position 596,954 of record VXBP01008047.1, read on the forward strand.
CTAGCTGGGCCCAGCTCCGGGTGACAGTGGGATGGGCACCTACAGGAGCAGTCCCCAGCTCTGGGTGACAGTGGTAGGGGCTGCCCCCAGCTCTGGGTGAGAGCCCCCAGCTCTGGGTGACAGTGGTAGGGGCTGTCCCCAGCTCTGGGTGACAGTGGTAGAAGCACCTACAGGGACAGTCCCCAGCTCTGGGTGACAGTGGTAGGGGCAGTCCTCAGCTTTGGGTGACAGTGGTAGAAGCACCTACAGAGACAGTCCCCAGCTCTGTCTGAGGGTGCTTCGGGCTCTTACAGGGGTAGTCGGGGCTAATGAAGATCATAGGATCATGGGATCATAGGATGTTAGGGGTTGGAAGGGACCCAAAGACATCATCGAGTCCAACCCCCCTGCCGGAGCAGGACAAAACTATCTAACACAGATCACAGAGGAACGCATCCAGGC